>JBBUKS010492752.1:0-15150 GCA_038050645.1 Hedychium gardnerianum
CAATGAGAAGCGAACCTTAGAATACTGGTCATTTGGATGGACCTCCATTAGCGCTTCCCGATTTACCCTGGTAGTCGGTGGTCGGTGGTCGGTGGCCGGGTCCGACGTTACCCGACCTGACTAATCATTTTTCATTTTTTGTTGGCATGGTAGCGATTGTGGTGCGATTGGCTCTATAATCTCATCCCTTATATATTAATTTATTGGAAAGAAAAACAATACAGTTAAAGAAAGAAAAAGAGAAAGAAAACCTAATGTCACATTGGTCCAGGCTGAACAACTATACGACAAAACACATGGTATAAAGCTGCCCCAAACATGTGTTACACAACTCTCCATGTATTTAAGTACTATAGACGGCATACTTGAGATTCCAGTGATGATAAGACGTCCACCCTACTGCCATCTTCTGAAGTCCCTGCCCTGGCCTAGAAGCTTGAACAACAGAAAGAGAGAAAGAGAGGAAGAGAGAAAGAGGTGTTATAAGGATTATATGAGTGCCACTAATAGCATCACCTGGGGACTTTGAAGCCTTGCAATGGAAGCTAGCCACAGCACGGCACACAAGTTAATTATGGCAGGGACGAGTGCAATCATCCCTCTGTAAAAAGATCACCCTCTTCCCTTTAAATTCAGTGCTGTAGAAAGTTCCTCTGCAAAGAAAAAGTCACAAGAAGAGAAAAGAGAGAGAGAGAGCTTTTGAAGATTTAAGGACATTCATGGCTTTGGAAGGGAAAGAAGAAAAGTGCTGTAGTTTTTAGCTTCAACACTAAATAATTACTGAGCTTTCTTAATTTCCCTTTCCTTTTCATCTTCTTGGGACTACCAAGCTTTTGAGAGGCACCATGATGGGGTCTCCTCGCCTTGATCACTACCACCAAGAAGAACTCCGTGGTCTCCCTCCTTTCGATCTCGCGACCAACCAGATACTGTAAGTCCTGCTTAATGATCTGTTCTCTTCTTTCATGGCCATTCCTAGGATTTGGAATTTTCTTGCTTGGTTTTGTTTGTCCTTGCTATTTCCATTATGCATCCTAGGGATCGGAGACAACCCTAACGTGCATGCATGTTTGTCTCTATTTCAACAGTTTTCCCACTGACCATGTCGTTAGGGTTTTAATTTCTTCAGGAATTACGGTAGTGATTTGAGCTTAGTCCATGAGATGTCGTCGCCTGTAAGCTCACAGATGATTCAAGAACTAGGGTTTCTGAACCAGCAGCTCAGCCAAGAGAAACTCAAGGAGGAGGAGGAGTCGCTGGAATGCAGCGGCCTCCTCCAGCCGCTACCGATGAACTTGTCGGAAAGCTCAAGCTTGGACGGCAGCCAGGAGAACTACTACTACTACTACTACAACTGTGAGACCCTCGAAGCTCCAGATCTGTTGGCGTCGTCCAAATCAGGGAGGAGCATTTGCCATCCTTCTGTTGCCCTAATGAGGAGCTTGTTGGGAGAGGATGAAGCTTCTGGCCATGGCCATCATCTGCAAGAATCCATTCCAAGCTCATATTCCCTCCACCAAAAGGTAGTCCTCATGCTCTTATTAAGGAATTACACACAATGCAATAGAATTGTACTTTGAAGTATATTCATTTTACATAATTAAGAAGTTATTGACCTTCAGGTAAAGCTGAGAAGAAACAACTGCTTTCTTAATATTATTTCACATTTTGTGGATTTTTCAAAAGGCGCACTTAACTTTCAGATTTTCTAAATGACGCACTTATTTCTAGCGGTGTCAAAAATAAACCCGACCCGTCAACCCGATCTCAGTCAACCCAAAAAATTTTGGGTTAGGAGTTTTTGGGTTCAGGTTGGGGGTTTTTGGGTTGTGTTAGGGTCGGGTCGGGTTCGGGGTGGATCCGAATTTAGAGTTAGGGTTTTTTTAGAGTTAAGTCAAATTTTATTTTGAAAATTAAGATGTTTTATGTACATTAATAGCAAAGGTTGGTATGATAATGATGAATTATTGAGATAAAAGTGAAAAACTATAGGAAAAATAATTTAAAAAATATATATTTTTTAATCGGATCGATCTGGTTGGTCGGGTTATCTGGGTTCAAGTTTAGGATTTTCAGGTTGGATTCGGGTTAAATTTTTTTTGTAATATCCTTGCTTCAATCTTACCTGAACTCACCAAATCCATTTGAATTGACACCCCTATTTATTTCTCATTTTACCTCTCTCATCAATTACTGCGGTGTTGCATTCAAAGAACACCATAGTTAATAGTAATTACAAGAAGGATAAAATGAAAAACAAATATATTTTTTGAAAAATTTAAAAGTTAGATGCGATTTTTAAAAATCCGATAACTTTAAATATACCCTTTGATCCATTGCGTCACATGAGGACTAGAGGTAATGATTTCTATCACCATGAGTATCAAGGGCTACAGTGATGAATGGGATGGAGTACATAGGCTTTTTCAGCTTTAACTGAATGACATGAATCATCTTTTGCTAAAGGAAGACTGAAGGAGAGGCATGATGAAAGAAAGTCTGTTGGACTCTAGTTTTTAGGGTTACATTACATGCATGCGTACATGCATCAGTCAAGTTATAGCTAAAGGCCCTATCGTTTTCTTTGCCTTGAAGATGCCCTCTTTAGTCAGTGGATCATGCAGCAGCACTTGGGAACATCACAGATCACCTCAAACCCCAACACCCTGCAGGAAACCTCGGCTGGAGCATCGATCTCCCTTCCCTCCTTTCAAGGTAAACACATGCAACTTTGAGCTCTTGATCGCAATCTAATCGACCTTCTTAATCACTTTTCTTTGAGGATAAAAAAACAAATAGGTGAGAAAGGAGAAACTGGGTGACAGAATTGCAGCACTGCAGCAGCTTGTAGCACCCTTTGGCAAGGTAATATTGCAACCCTAGCTACATTCTTAGCCATAGTTTAGGGTTTAGAGGATTGTGTGTTTCACATCATAGTTCGTAGAATCACGATCCGGATCGTAAGATCGTACAATCCTATGATGGACGTCTTTCACGATAGAATCAATACGATCCTACGTTATAATGATTCTACACGCTTTTTGTTGACCTTTCAATTGGGTCATCTTGCGACCCTTTTTTTCCCCGAGACCCGAGACCCTAAAGATCCAATCCTACCAATCCGATTATAAGCCAAGTTGATTCTACGTATAGGATTACGATCCTACAAATAGTTTTTCTTTTGCTTGCATGCTGACAGTAACCTTTTGCTGATACCAAGAAAATGCTAAGAAAAAACAAGAAGAAATATTAAGACATTTGAGTTTTCAGATGATAAACTAGAGGCATGCACTTATATAATTAAGAATCATGGGTCTTTTGCATGTAGACTGACACAGCTTCAGTGTTGATGGAAGCAATTGGATACATCAAATTTCTTCTAGACCAGGTTGAGGTAATTAATCATTTGTATTGTATATATGTTATCCACTTGAAGTACACACTAAATGCAAAATTTTATTATGTTTAATTTTCTTTCCATGTGCATCTTTCAGAAGTTAAGTGTTCCATACATGAAGTCATGTGGCAACAAAAGGTCAAGGACAATGATAGAGGTAAATGAGCTTTAGTCATGTGTGAGGCTGTTTTGTTAGGCTCAATGTAGACTAATAACTTGTTGTGTTTTGGTGTAGGCTTCAAAGGAGAAGAGTAATGAGGCAAGGAGAGATTTGAGAAGTAGAGGACTTTGTCTGGTTCCCTTGTCGTGCACATCTTACATGACGAGCGAGCAAGGAGTTTGGTCGTCCTCGAACTATGGAGGAAGTGGTTGATCAGGAATATGTAATTGTTTTTCATGAAGTTGAACAAGATTTTGAGTTGGCTAGTTGGTAGATGGCATCCATATATATGTTGCTCCTTAACTTAATTTCTTCGTCGTCATCGTCGTCCATTTTTTGCTTGTAATAGATAGAACATATAGCTTGCTAGGGATGACAATCAAGTTGTAGCTAGAAAAATGGGGGTCTAATGGAGCTAGAAAACTTGTTCAATTCATGTAGTTAATTCATTTCATTAAAGCTAATTGTAGGATATGATCACATGCTTAATTTTGGATGCTCTTTTAGAGTACATAGCAATTCTTTCTTTTATCTTCGCTTTTATTTCAAAAGGTAATTAAAGGCATTCCCATAATCTTGGCAAGATTCATTCTAAATAAGCATCCATATGAGCATTAAAGTCTCAAGTAATTCGACACTGACTTGTATCTCGATCAAGTGGTTAGACACTAGTCCACTTGTATGCGCTAATGATAAGGAATCACATGAACGAGGACTTGAGTTAACATGCAAAGGGTTTGGTTTCATAGTAGCGGGCCTAAGAAATCTAAACACAATGTATGGATCACATGTTCATAATAGACTAACAATGCTAGTTCTAGCTAACTCATAAGTCAAGATCGACTCGAACTTATGTTCGACTACATTTGCTTGCGTGATGATATGAAGGTTAATTATAAAGTGCAACATAAGTTAGGATAACCTTTTGTAAGTTAAATCGAAAAGGGTTCTATATTTGCTTTGGTTGCCGATCGACAACTTGATGTATGTCGTTGTACATGCTAGCTAGACAAGGTATCTAGTGAGAGGAGTGAGCAAGTACATGGTTGAACCATGGAAATAACAATGGCAGTCATAACATGGAATTTTCATTAATTGAGAGGAGCCATGGATGTATCAGTTAAGTTTGAAAGTGATATGAAACTACATGCTTTTGTCGATGTAGACATGACTTGGTTGAAGGACTTATAGTTGAAGAGATACAAAAGAAGTGTTAAACACTTCGTACAAAAATAAAAATTTTCATTCAAGAGCATACATACTCCACTGAGGTATCACTTCATCCCAGGGTTATTGGATGATTGAATGTTATCACCAGTACAAAAGATATGTAGAAGATAGTTGATACTTCTGTAATAATCCATGATTGAGGTGTTGGGAAGCCCAAGAGACCATAAATGGACCGGACTAAAGGATGGATCAGCCAGGTCAAGCTTAGAAGGTGGAGGAGGATATGGTATTCAACACTTAGGTCTAAGATACGTGAGAGCTCGGGGTCGTATAGTGCTCGGTACTCAAGATCTGGGTGTGTAAGAGCTCGGATTGTTTGGTGCTCGGGATCGTTCAATAGACCCTAGATTTGAGCCCAAGGGAGTTTAGGAATGTTCATGGACGAGGGCTTAACCTAAAGATGAAGCATTTTAGGAAGGGGTGACTGGTATTGAAGGTGATCAGTAACGATGAACATCAGCTGTTATGGAGGGGTGAACATTGGGGCCGTTATGAGAAGATGATCATTAATGGAGGCCGACAGTCATTGCAAAAGGGATATCATAATAGGAGTCATTACTCGATAAAAGCTATAAAATTAAGATACGGGTGATCGAAGGGCGGGGTATGTTTTTTCTCTCTAATAATCTCACACTTCACATCATTTCTACTTTTCTCTTTCACAAAGTCTTATTTGAGTATCGGAGGGGTCACGCTAGGACAAGACCGATAGCTTCTAACCAGGTGTTAACCTTGGGTAGGAGCCTACTCGTTGGATCCGGAGACAGCAAGAAGTGCTCGGTAATGAACATTCAAATTTCACCATAATAATAGTCACTGCAAATAAACTGAGTCTCTTAAAAGACTCAATTGTCCGACATGGTAAATTGTTGGATATTGGTGCAATCGACCTCAAGTCTAGGTTGATCAAGCTCGGGTTGACTCAGTTTGAATTTTGATATTTGATCAATATGTTAGTAAGATGTCAACTAGGTAAGGTTGATTGGATACTTGACGGTGAAGATGAGTCGAGTAAGTCAAAGTTGACCAAATACTTGATGGTAAAAAAGTCAAATAGGTTAAGATTGATCGGATACTTGACGATGTTAGAAGTCCAATAAGGAGTTGGCACGAGAAGTCAAGTATGTCAAAGTTGATCGAATACTTGACGATATCGGAAGTCCAACGTGGCATTAGCATGTGGTAAGAAAAGTCTAGGTGAGTATGGTTGACCGGACACCTGGTAATCTGAAGACCAACAAGAAGTTGTCACGAAGATAAAAAGTCCAAGTGTGTCAAGGTTGATCAGACACTTAATAATCAGAAGTCTAATAGAGAGTTGGCATGAGAAGAAGAAAGTCCAAGTGGGTCACGATTGACCAAACACTTGGTGATCGAAAGTCTAACAGGTAGTTAGCAAGAGAAAAGTCTAAGGTCACGATTGATCGGACACTTGGTTGTTAGAAGTTCAACAGGGAGTTAGCATGAGACATGAAGTTTTGGAAGGTCAAGGTTGATCTAATGCTTGACAACGAGAAAGCCCCGACATGTCAAAGTTGATATGATGCTCGACAACAAGGAAGCCCCGACAGAATAAATTTCTGAAGGTCATAACTTTTGATTCAAATATTAGAACGAGACGATTTTTTATGCGAAACAGAGCTCATTCAGAAATCTATATTTTTACTGTACCAATCGATTGAAGCAATTGATTGGAGCAATCGATTGATAGCTTATTTCAAGTGAACAGAATGTTGCGAAATCTATTGGCTTGATTGATTGGAAGCAACTAATCGATTGGTGAGTCTCACCAATCAATTAGTAAGGTAAAAAATAGTCAATTTTTAGGTTTAAACGGTTGAATCCAACATGTCAATCGATTGGTGAAGTCTACCAATCGATTGGCGGGTGGAAATCAGCTCGAATACAACCCTATAAAATAGGGTTTCGTGAAGATTTGAAGGTGCCGGTTCTTGAGAGGTTAGAGGCGAAGTGTTGCTATATTTCTAATTATCAAGAGGTATTCCAAAGCAACAAAAAAACATGCAAAGCAAAGTGTTCATTGTAAAATTGTTTTACTCTTCATTTGTATTTGTATTTTGCATTTGTTTGTTGTGTTCTTGTAGGTGTAAGAGACTTCTCCGCCTCTGGAAGATATCTGAAAAGGAGAAGTTCAAAGTGGAGGGAGATCACTAGAAGTTGACCTTTGATTAGTCGCTTGAGAGACGGATACTAAGTAAATATCGGAGTTGTGCATGTGATATCGTTTTTGGATTCAAGTTTCTGTTGTGCATTCAAACGACGAGCACAAGATCAATCGATGAAGCGATTGGAGTTATTCACTCCTTCCCCTCTAGCTCGCACAAGTCCTAACATTAAAAAGCCACAAAAATAAAAGGAAACAGAAAGAAAATAATTGCATCTCTAACTCGATCTAACGTAGAGAGGACGTGAAACCCTCCCAAATGGCTAATTGGCGTGTCTTAAGCAATACAATTGTCTTCCTTCTAGTTGAGGATGAAGACTTGTTGAACCATATTAAATGATGATGTCTCTCTTTCTTTTAAAGGCGAAAATAGAGAAAGGTGGCATAGGAAGGATAGGGGAGATGATGAGTCATAATATAATTAGCTTTCCTTACAATTCCTTCTCTTTCAACTTTTGAACTCTATTTTTCTTTTCTTTTCGAAGTAAACAAACTTCAAAATTGCCTATTGAAGCAAACTCTCACCTAATCACTAATTAAATCAATCGTGTGGTAGTTGTTATTTGATTGCGAGCTAAGCTGCAAGTTAACTAATATATTGTTCGATTATTCACCTAACGCAATATTTGGTGAAGATCTTGTTTATAGTAATAAAATAAAATTTCCCCCTAAAATTATTTATGTATTTTTTAATATTATCCCTTAAAGTTTAGAATAGTACATTTTAGCCCTCATGAGGTGTAGAACAGAAGGAAAAGCTATGAGACTTTAATATATTTAAAATAAATATTTCCCCTTCTTTTCAGTGAAATTTTATCTTTTTTGTGAAATTGTTCACTCCTTCATGGGTATTTTGATATAATATAATACAACATAGGGGTATTTTCACAACATTAAAAGCTTAGGGGCAATTTGAAAGTTCCAAAAATATGGAGGGTATTTTTGACACTATTAAAAGTTTGATGGGCATTTTTAAAATATCCAAAAATTAGAGAATTTATAGTTATTTTATAAATTACAGGGATAAAATAATAATATTGTAAATTTTAAAAGAATGAAATTTAAAAAATAGATAAACTAAAGACAAAAAAATTCTTAAAGAACAAATAACTAAATTATTCTTATTGATAGTTCTTTAAAACTAATTAACTAAATATAATTCTAAATATTTATTTAACATTCTTGTAAACTTTATGTTGTAGCTTAATGAAAGTCCTATTAGCTTATTTTTCACGAAGAAATTTGTCGAATAGATTGTAGTTGAATGGTTCTTTCATTCAAATATTATTGAAAGAAGTAATAAGATATTTCGATATGTTTGGCGGGTTCATGAAAGAGTGCAAATTGTTTATTGTTGTTATTATCATAATACAATGGAGAAAGTGTTGCTTGTGGAACTTCAAAATTAGCATGTAAATATCAATATATAAAATATGATACTTCGCCTCTATATACATATAAATTTAGTGATCGAGCTCGGGGCATGTAGCCTGAATTGAGAGGACTTGAGGATAGATAGCTTAGACTAAGAGCATAGTAGACTTGATGGCGTGTAATCCACATTGAGAAGACGCTCGAGCTCAACAGACTTTGAGGACGGGTAATACTAATCGAAGAGGGACGACTTAGGGCAAATAGTCTAAATAAAGGAGCTAATGACCAAAGATATGTGAACTTTGTATATGTGGTTATGTGTTGTAATTTTGGATTTATTTTTTGGGTAGATCATCCAAGACCCTAATTAAGTAGTGTTGGATAGGTTGTTTTGAGGTTTGAGTTTAATCCTTAGCGGTCGACCTAAGTAGGTCGACCTAAGCGTTTTGGTTGACCAATTAAGAAGTCGTGTCTAAAGTTTGAAGTTGTGTTGACCAAGTTATACTTCTATTTAGAACTAGTATCAATCAAGTTATATTTGTGTTGACCATGTTAGCTCATATTTGAACATTAAGGTTTGCAATAGTAGTGTTCGGTAAGTTGGTCTACACAAGTTCAAAGTTGGTCGATATAAGTGCTTGAATAGTATCATAATTGGGGTATACATTAAAAGGTTTTTTAGTGCTTTATTTAGCATCAAATGCACGTACAAAACACTCTTGATCATTCTCATTTTCTCTCAAGTGTCAAAGGAAACGCCAAGGAGCTTAGAAATAAATAGCGAGGATTTATTCTTGGATTTGAAGTTCTCTTTGTAATCAATGGTGGAATCAGAAATTATAATCTACTAGAACTAATCGGTCGATGACAAGAATTGTATAAAAAAAAACTCGGGTTGATCGTGGAATTTTGGGAGTATAATTAAGGCTGATTAATTGGATGAACAATTGACTAAAATGATTAAATATACAGAAAAATTCTTAAATACGTGGATTTCTTCTCTTCACTTTGGGTTATATCTTTATCTATAAGGTGAGAAGGGGCATTGGATATGCTCTCTTTTTTTCTTGATTAAACTCACTTTCTTGCCAACCGACTACATCCTTGCAATAGTTACCTAAATAAGCTTTAATTAACAAATCGAACATTAAATTTGTTCTCGAATATTTGATTCATTTACTACCCTAACTCTAAGCAACATCGGAGTGGAACGAAAGTAAAGATACACCAACGAATACTTTTAGGATATGTTTACCTTCCAATTTTGTTGACGACAAGCATATGGCAATACAACTTGCATCCATTTGGGCATTGAATTCAACTGCTAAAAAACACAAGCTAAACAATTAGTTCACCAACCACAACTTGACCTTTGAAATCAAAAACATGTTTGGTGAAATGCCCCAATCAAGCCAGCAATGTTCAAACCCTAAAAAATGAAAGGATTTTTTTTTTTAAAAAAAGGATAAAGAAAAGTTGTGATCTCCTTGTAGACTTTGAGCTTATTCTACCTACCACCAACTTCTCGTTGCTAGCAAAAATGAGCACGTTAAAATGGCCTAATCCCCTTAATCCACCTCCATTACCATTTCTCTTCATCTATTATTATGGACGGCTTGTTTAATCCTCTTTCAAAGATGACTTTGATTGATTTGTACTCCGAGGTTGTTGGATTTTTGTCGTTTTGAGTTTATTTTCTCTCTAGAATTTTTTAAGAGAAAAAAAAAATCATTAAAGGAGGCATTTTTTTTATTTTTTAATTAAAAGAATGCTCTACTCTATCAATTTCTACGTAAAATGATATAATTATTTGTTTAATGCTCTTCAAAGATGACTTTGATTGATTCGTGCTTAGAAGCGGTTGGAATTTTATCGTTTTGCATATATTTTCTCTAATTTTTTATGAGGAAAAAAAATCATCCAAAAAAAAAAACAATGCTCCAAAAAAATCATCCAAGGCACTCCTTTTGATTGTTTAATCGAAATGATGTTCCACCTCATTAGCCTATATAAAATAATATAGTTATCTTTTAGTACGCTCTCTTATTATTATTTTTCGTCACATATATTAAATTTTAAATCGATATAATTTCATAATTATTATAATATATATTTAACTTATTCAAAAATATTTAATCAATTTAAAATTTAATGTATGGCGGGAGCTTGAGAGCAGGGGCTAACAAAAAGAATTCACATATTTTTATAATGATATAATATTATTTATTTTGGACTAAGTTTTAGTAAGTTTATTTTTAGACTCTAATCAACAAGTTTAGTATCAATGAAAATATATTTCATCTTATAAATTTATCAATTATATTCTTAATACTTATGAGATGGGATATCTTTTTAATAATAAAAAAAAGAAATTCAAAAAGACTCCTTTGATGATTCCAACAAATAAGGGTACTTTTTGAAGTCCCCCCCTCCCTTTTTTTTTTTTTATGTAAATGGGTTGCCTTTGTTTTCTCTTTGCCACTTGTTGAATTGAATAAGAGAGAAGTGTGTGAGAAACTTAGGGTTGGTGGCCAAAACTTTGGCACCATTCCTCCCATTCAAACTTTATTTATTTGTTAGAAACTAGTTTAAAATGATTCTTAAGTTAGTGCCCCTATGAAATGGCCATGAATATGCTAGGATGGACATTAGCATGATAATTGGTTGCGAAAGACTTTCATGAAACCCACCACTATAAGAATAGTGGATACTTTTTATACTCATTCGTATATCTAAATCGATGAAGAAGTATCTTCGTGCGAGATAAAAAAAGTTAAGTTACACTCTATCATTACCATATGCATAAACTTTGATCTCTTAGCCGAGTAATGCATTCGAGCCATGTCTATGGCGGGTGGTTGGTCGAACAACTAACATAGACTATGTTGGCAATAGGATCATAAGTTGATAACATAGACCACATTTGCAATAGAGGTTGTGTTGAAGATCACTAATTAAGAAGAATGTGATTGAGCCAAAGGCTCCAAGAAGACCATGTCCTATGACTAAGCTAGTCAAGCCCTAGGTTGAGCCTTCTAACATGCCACTAGAAGCACCACAATCCAAAGTATGTTATCGGTTGTGTCACTATGGAGATCAAGATCAGTGACCTCATGTGCGGGCAGCCTCGCGGTCAATGAGTGACCTCGAGTCATGACCTTGTCATAATTTTTTTTTTCTAGAATTTTTTTTTAGGCAATTGACTAAAGAGGATGGAATTTTCAAAAGGCTTAATTTTCTTAATTTTCAGATTTCATCCCCTTGTTTCTCATTTTATATGATGTTGATTTTCTAAACATTGAATTATACCTCTAACTTCTCTGTCTTCATAAATAGAATGGTGTTGATTTTTAAAATACAATATAATAAGATAATGTTGATTTTGAAACTCATTCAAATGATTAATATTTTTAGATTTATTTTTTATTAGAGGAAAAAAAATTATAATGCATCGTAATTAAGATTTAAACTTTAAATCTTTTAATTAATTATTAGAGATTCTAACCATTAAATCATTATCCGGAGGTCGATTTTGAAAATATAATATCAATGTCATGTTGATTTTTATAATGTAACATAATATTAATTGACGGGAGGAGTAAAATAAAAGGCAGATATGATTTTTAGTAAATTTGAAAGTTAGATACGCACGTTAGTAAAACAGAGCATTACGGTTGAGTTAATCTTCCTCCAAAGCATCATCATTATCATTATTAGATGAGTAATCAGGGGAGTCAACAGAGCTATGAGCAAAACAGAGCATGACTGTCGTATAAATAACAGATCTATGAGCTGAAGGAGGAAGACAAGACAAGATAAGACAAGACCTTAGACCCCTCCTCGTCTCTGCGACTGCGAGAAGAAGCTTGCGGTTGTTTCCACACTGAGCTTGCTGTGATGGCCAACCTCCGCGCGTTGCGCAGGGAGCAGAGGGCTCAAGGTCCCGCCACCATCATGGCCATCGGGACCGCCACCCCTCCCAACCTCTACGAGCAGAGCACCTTCCCGGACTTCTACTTCCGCGTCACCAACTCCGACGACAAGCAGGAGCTCAAGAACAAGTTCCGCCGCATGTGTAAGTAATCGATGATCCCTTCAGTTGATGTAATTCGATCGGTGATTGATTGATTTGGAGAAGCGGAATACTGAAAAAAAAATAGGCGAGAAGACGATGGTGAAGAAGCGGTACCTGTACTTGACGGAGGAGATCCTGAAGGAGAGGCCCAAGCTCTGTTCCTACAAGGAGCCGTCGTTCGACGACCGGCAGGACATCGTGGTGGAGGCGATACCGAGATTGGCTAAGGAAGCGGCGGAGAAGGCCATCAAGGAGTGGGGGCGACCTAAGTCGGAGATCACCCACCTGGTATTCTGTTCCATCAGCGGCATCGACATGCCCGGCGCAGACTACCGCCTCGCCACGCTCCTCGGCCTCCCGCTCACCGTCAACCGCCTCATGATCTACAGCCAGGCCTGTCACATGGGCGCCGCCATGCTCCGCATCGCCAAGGACCTCGCCGAGAACAACAGGGGCGCGCGCGTGCTGGTGGTCGCCTGCGAGATCACCGTGCTCAGCTTCCGCGGCCCGAACGAGCGCGACTTCGAGGCGCTCGCGGGGCAGGCTGGCTTCAGCGACGGCGCGGCGGCCGTCGTCGTCGGGGCAGACCCGCTGGAAGGAGTTGAAAAGCCCATCTACGAGATCGCGTCGGCGATGCAGGAGACGGTGGCGGAGAGCCAGGAGGCGGTGGGCGGCCACCTGCGCGCGTTCGGCTGGACGTTCTACTTCCTGAACCAGCTGCCGGCGATCATCTCCAACAACATCGGAAAGAGCCTGGAGCGGGCGCTGGTGCCGCTGGGGGTGAGGGAGTGGAACGACGTCTTCTGGGTGGCGCACCCAGGCAACTGGGCCATCATGGACGCCATCGAAGCCAAGCTGCAGCTGACCCCGGACAAGCTCAGCACCGCCCGCCACATATTCAGCGAGTACGGCAACATGCAGAGCGCCACGGTGTACTTCGTGATGGACGAGCTGAGGAAGCGGTCGGCGGTGGAGGGGCGGAGCACCACCGGAGACGGCTTGCAGTGGGGAGTTCTCTTCGGTTTTGGGCCGGGCCTCAGCATCGAGACCGTGGTACTGCGCAGTATGCCACTGTAGCAATACTACAAGTTACCCTTATTATACATATATTATACCAATCTTGTAGATAGTATGTGTATCTATACTATCTGTCTATCTGTTATACAACAAGTTAACTCATTTCTATCGCTATGTCCTTCAATGCGATCATATATGCCCTAAAGAAGATGTATAAGTCGTGTCAATAAATATTATCGTACAAAATATAAACTTTTCGAGAAATTTGATTACTACTTTAGGGTTGTGTTTGTCGTATCGTATGGAAGGTTTCTAACAATGGTAGGAGCTCATTTGGGGTGGATCTTCATATTTTGCAAAATGTTAGCATGTTATTAGTGTTCTTAGATACTAGATTTCTAGTCGAGGTTCTTTTCTTAAAGTTACGAGTTATCCTTATTATGTACATCCAATCTTGTAGATTCTCGAGAAGCAAGTGCGGCTCGTGTGTGTGTCTATACTATTTGTGTTTGTTATATGACAAGCTGACTCATTTCTATCGCTATGTCCTTCAACGCGATCATATCTGTCAAAAGAAGATGTACAAGTTGTGTAAATGAACATTATAGCACAATATATAAACTTTTCTAGAAATTTGATTATTGCTTTAGTGTTTGTCATATCGTATAGAAGGTTTCTAACAATGGTAGGAGCTCATTTGGGATGATCTTAGTAGGTTGCAAAATATTAGCATGCTATTAGTGTTCTTAGATACTAGGTTTCTAGTTGATGTTCTTTTCTTAAAGTTACGAGTTACCTTAATTTATTATGTATATCCAATCTTGTAGATTCTTGAGAAGCAATTGCGGCTCGTGTGTGTATCTATACTATTTGTCTATCTATTTATGTGTTTGTTATATGACAAGCTAACTCATTTCTATTGCTATGTCCTTCAACGCGATCATATCTACCATAAAGAAGTATAAGTCGTGTAAATGAACATTATAGAACAATATATAAACTTTTCAAGAAATTTGATTACTACTTTAGGGTTGTGTTTGTCATATCGTATAGAAGGTTTCTAACAATGATAAGAGCTCATTTGGGGTGATCTTAGAAGGTTGCAAAATGTTAGCATGTTATTAATTTTCTTAGATACTCGGTTTCTAGTCGAGGTTCTTTTCTTAAAGTTACAAATTACCTTAATTTATTATGTATATCCAATTTTGTAGATTCTCGAGAAGCCATTGTCGCTCGTGTGTGTATTTATATTATCCGTCTATCTGTTTATGTGTTTGTTATACGACAAGCTGATTAAAGTGACCATCTTTTGTTCATTAATAAGTTCTAACACAACTCGTATATTCAAGGAACTCGATCATGCATTCAAGTCATGAGTTTGGCGAAAACTTGACAATTTCTTAGTGATCTTATTTAAACAAGATTCATTGCATGCTACTAGTGCATAAAACGAGTGTGGGCGACTAGTTTAAACGATGAGCTAGTTAGGTTAGGAGTTTCTATGCAATTCGAAGAGAGGGTAAACAAGTAGGATATTTTGCTCATTTCACCAAACAAAACTATTCCCTTTGATAAATATAAATGTGCATCATGATTCGATAAGTTATTTTTAAATCACATGGATTACTTAGATATTGTTGGAAACGTTGGTGGGTGCTCGCTCTCAGTACGATCTAGAAATCGACGGATATTCTCAAGACAAATGTAAAGGA
>JBBUKS010492771.1:0-15148 GCA_038050645.1 Hedychium gardnerianum
CACGGAGGAGGTAAATCACGGGGGCTAGTCTAGCCAGCCCGAATAGTGACTAGTGCATAAGGGGGCAGGAACCTGGCGACTAGAAGCTTATACCTATTGAAGGGCATTATTTCTTTTGTAAATTGATTTCATAATCTTGTCATTCTTCGAACCATAGATAGAAGTTAGATTAAGGTTGATCAGAATATCATGTACGATAGAAGTTATATTAAGGTTGATCAGAGTTTTATGTCTATAGGATCTATTTACTATTTCTAGAATGTTCAATTAATTAATGGAGGATAAATTTATTATAATAAAATAAAAAATAATTTTCGACGGACGTATATTCTTTAAGAAAAAAATTCTTCTCATCCCTTAATCACTTGACAATCGGTAATAAATTAACCCCGTAATTTACCTCCTTTTACGTAATCTAGGAAAGGATTGTGAAAAACGTCTGGGATGAACATAATCATCCCGGTCTATTTACTTAGAAAATATAAAATTTTGTTATTTATATACTTTTTATAGCAGACCCTCCTTCCTCTCATAAAATGAATTCCTAATAAATATAAAAATATTGATTATTTGGATAAACTTCCGTGAATACTTTTTAATTTATCTTGGTGGTCAGTAAAAAATTTCTGTAAGGTTAAGTCGGTCATCTCAAGAATTAATCGATTCGAATAGTTAAATATCTAGATTATTAAAAATATATATACGAGATGAATTGTCACCTATGGTACAGTGGTGAGCACATCTTAGGATTCTCATACATGCACCCAGAGTTCAAACCCCAAGTACTGTAAGAAATTCTCCTCCCGCGTTTGAACCATGGGAATCATTGGGCTATTGTGTGGATTGTCATTTGTGTTTTCTGGATTTGCCCTAATAATTAGTGGAAAATTTAGAACTAGGTTGATCACCTTCAAAATTAGTCAGATTGTGAAACTTAAATATCTAAATTATCTCTTCAACGAGTTCTATTGAGATCGAGCAAAGTATTATCATCCCTCGTAACATGTATACGAGGTGAATTGAGATGTCGCTCAATTACCGTGATTTATCTCCCTTTCAAATGCTTTAGGGCGGGCATGGAGGGACACCTAGGGTAAGCGTATCATCTTTTGCCACATGTTTACAAGGTGAATTGCCCCCGGAGCTACGATGCAACGATTAGGCCTTCCAAGTAATTAATCATGTAGTTTGAATCTCAACTACGGGGCACTATAGAAATTTTCTTCCAGCGGGACGATAAATTTAAGAATGTTGGATGGGCCTCCGTGAGCATTTTTTGATTTATTCGGTGGTCGATGAAAAATTTTTACAAGACCGAATCGATCATATTCGACGAATGAGATATCTGAATAAAAATAAATAAAATGTATACGAGGTGAATTGTTTTCCTAAAGAGTTTGTTCCTTTGACTACCTTGAATCGAGTTCTCCATAGTTAACCCCCATTGTCTTCCAAGGTGAAATTGCAAGTAACTTGAGTCGATAAAGAGAAGAACCTTCATATTTACACACCATTCCCTATCGTGCTATAACTAGCGCTCTCTATGCAAACAAATAGCTAAGCAAACAAATAGCCATGGCACACGACGACGGCATCCTCCCATGGTCACACATACTCTCCGCGACTGAAAATCACTATAGACCAAACCAAGAAAACTGAACAAGTGCAATGGCCAAACTGAATTGTTCACTCGACACAATTAATTACATCAAACTATTGTTCGGATGGAATGGGTAACAGTAGTAACACTGCCCTTTAGTATCTCCCCTTTATACGCAGCAGCTAGCGGCAGAATATACAGGCACTTTAATCAGCTCCCACTCAGCGCTGTGGCCTACTCACTGTCCCAAAAGAATGAAATGCTGCCTGCAAAGCTTCCTTTGTCTGCTAACCTCCCTACTTTGGATGGTCTTTTCTCCCTTTTCCAGCATTAAAAAGCTCCCCTTTCTGCTTTCCCTAGCCATTACTTCCTCACTCACCATCCATCCATCACAATATTCCCTCCTCGATGTGTTCGACTCCGAGCACTACTGTTTGCTATAGTACACTGTTCTTGTTCTCACAAGTTAATTAGTGCCATGAACTGAAAGAAAGAAAGAAAGAGGAAGAAAAGGGGAATTGTTTTGTCACATGGAGTCATGCTTGAGGAAGGTATGAGTTTGTCTCATTGGTCACATGAATGCATTTAGGCTTGTGCAGAGGACAAGGGATTGAGCTCTGCAATCCCTGTAGAGATTAATAGCTAGCTTTTCTCTGGCCTGGTGAGTCAAAGGCAGGGACTGGCTTCCATGCAGGGACTCACATGCTGATGGAGAGAGAGCTAGCTAGCTAGCTCTCATGTGAGGTCTGATAACATGTGCAATTACTTGTCATATCCGAATAGAATCTTCCATAATTTCCAAGTTCTAAGAACAGCTCGCAGTCCTCCACAGTCCCTTCTTTGGACAGTACTTCTCGTTTCTTGCAGTTCTAAGAACAGCTCGCTAATTAATCACCGTGAGTGCAATGATCTGAAGTTTGAATGGAAACTAAAGTTATCTTCTTTATCGTACTCTCAGATCCCAAGCTCCAAATGACAGAAAGCTGAATGGATATGCATGAAATATGTTGTTCTGTAACTCTTCCACTTAATTTGCATTTCTTAATCCATCAACAACAACAATTATCCACAGGAAATTCTCTTATATATATATATATATATAATCATCAGAGAGAGAGAGGTTTGTTGAGTGCTGTTGTATGTTCATGTCTTTTTTGGTGGAGACTTGCATGGATTCTCCGAGATCAGTTCCTGCGCCATTTCTGACTAAAACTTATCAGCTGGTCGATGATCCTCGCACCGATCACATTGTGTCTTGGGGAGTCGACGCCGCCACCTTCGTCGTTTGGAGGCCGCCGGAGTTCGCAATGGACGTCCTGCCCAAGTTCTTCAAGCACAACAACTTCTCCAGCTTCGTCAGGCAACTCAACACCTACGTACAGATAATTCTTCACCTTCTTCTTCTTCTTAAATGATTTCTTATCAGTTTTCTGCAGCGTGTTCATGGTGTGTGCTAGCGATTTCAGGGTTTTAGGAAGATTGCAGCGGACAGGTGGGAGTTCGCGAATGAGTATTTCAGGAGAGGAGAGAAGCATCTGCTCTCGGAGATACACAGGAGGAAGACATCTCAGGTGGTGTCTCAGATCTTCCATTACCAGCCGTTTTACTCTGACGAACAAGCGAGTTTTTCCTGGGCGGCGGAGCCTGCTCTTCCGGTCCCCGGAGAAACAGCGTTCCTGTCGGCGCTCTCCGAGGACAACCAGAGACTGAGGAGGAAGAACTCCATGCTGCTGTCGGAACTGACGCACATGAAGAAGCTCTACGGCGACATTGTGCTCTTCATACAAAACCATGTCAGCCATGAACAGAGGCCTGAACCGCCTCCGCAGAGGGCGGCGCCACTCGGCGACGATCCAGGGAGCAGCTTCAAGCTCTTCGGCTTCACACTCCATGGCAAGAAGAAGGTGCATTGCGAGGCGCAGGGACATGGGAAGATTTAGTGCGAGATTAGCTTGGAGTATGATCAGATCAGCAAAATTCTTAAGAATTAAGGGTTGTTTGTTTAATTTGTTTGCTTAGGATTCTGGTTGCGTTGGATAATTAGGATTATGGTGATGATATGTTGTGGATTTGGGAGATGATGGCTTGCACCATGCAACTGCAGCAAAAGTAGCATGACAGTGATCGATTTGCTTGGGTAATCATTTCGCCCATGACTCGATCACTGTGTGAGGTGAAAAAAGGAAGAAAGAGATGATGGTGCATGCATTTCATGGCCACGGTCATGGGAGGATCTCTAGTTCGTGCATACCCATTTGACCTAACGAATTCAACCGCCAATTGCTGTAGAGTGTTTAACCGTAATTAATGAAGAGGGGTATGGTAATTTAAAATTTTGGTCTTTATTTACTCAAGACGTCCGTATTGATTTAATGTTAATATATAATACTTATTTAAATAATATACCATTTATTTATTATATTAATTTTTTTTATTAACACATACTTATATTTATTTTAATATTAATATTCATTATTTATAAATTTTACTATTCATTATTTATTTTTATTTTTTATATCTAAAATTTATTATTATTTTTTAAATAAAATCTACTCATTAATTATTAATGTTCAAATAAATAAACATGATTAATATGAGAATATTATAACATTCATCTATATTGATTTATAATATTATTTAAATATTATAATATTTATATATTAACATCAATATAAATATCCTTAATAAAATTGGGCATGCAACTAATCAATCGGTTCAAAGTATATTTGAGAACAGCATAATTGCATTAACCCGGACATATCTTATTTATATAACTAATCAATCGGTATATTTGAAAACATCTGTGTCACGAAGAAAAACAGGTGAGACTTGGGATGCATTTTGATAATAAAAAAAAAGAAAAAAGAAAGATACTCATATAATTCTAAAGAATAGAGGACCTCTTTTAATTTTTACCAGTAATATTTGTTTTAAAAAAACATTAGTATTAAGCATTGGGAATTAATTAATATAATTTTCTGTTACTTTGCTATTAGTCCTACCTATAAACACAACAAAATATTTTCTAAAAAAAATTTAATTTAATGGGATCGGCTAGTTAAAGTACGCTAGAAGAAGCGCTCAAACCAACTAAGCTATTCCAGCTTACAATTTTAATAACACATCTAAATAAAATATATATATATTTAAGAAAAATAAAAAATAAATTATTTTTCTATAAACAAACTATAGAATAACTGAACTCTCCATTAGCATAACAAATACACCAAGAGACTAAAAAAAACTGAAGAAACAACAAAGCAACAAATTGTATTATTTCACTTTATTAAAGTTCAATTATGCACTTAAAGTCACTGATGGCCATTTAGGCCTGATAAATTATTTCGATACAGATAGAACTTCTTTGTGTATACTTTGCATTACATCTTGGAGGCCCCTGCGGTAACTCTGCTCAAAGCGATGGCAACTTTCGATCCAGACTGACGTCCCAAGTGCTTGGAAATGAAGTCACCAGCTGCCATAAGCTTCCCTAAATCCACATTTGTTGTTACGCCAAGACCATTAAGCATGTACACGACATCTTCAGTGGCGACATTGCCGGAGGCTCCCTTTGCATATGGGCACCCGCCTAGTCCAGCGACAGAAGAGTCAATTACACTGATCCCCATCTGTATCAAACAGCAATGGATCAGATCAAAAACACAAAAGAAAACTTGGCATGGCATTCCTGATAGCCTGACAAAATCATTGTTTGCTTACTTGGAGCGCGGCAAATATATTTGCGAGTGATTGGCCGTAGGTGTCATGGAAATGGACAGCAAGCTTGTCTACTGGGACGACAGACATTACAGCATCAAGCATTGGACTTACAGTGCCTACAAGGAATAACAAGAGAGAATTTACAGAATATTTTTTTTGTTTATTAGGAAGAAATAGAAGGGGGAAATGAAGAGAATCATGACCCTGCTTTCTTTGGACTAATTATTAATCAATGCAACAGTAGGTGAAAAACTGGAAGGAAAATATAGCTAAAATTATAGTTAAAAAATCTGCAGTTTTAAAACAATCAACTTATAGCTTTCCATCCTTTTTGAGCGAATACATCGGTCATGTTAACTACTGACTTCTAATAAAAGATTCATGTGTTGTATTAGAATGAAACCAATGATTTAAGGATATCGAAATTTCATGAGTTAATAAATATCATGAAAACATGGAAACTGCAGACCGACCGATCTTGTACATACGACTGCACTATAGTATCACATTGCTACATTTTGATGTATGTGTGCAAATATTACCTGGAGTACCAACTCCAATTGTATCACCAAGTGAAATTTCATAACAACCAATATCATAAAGCCGTTTAGCCACATGCGCCACCTTTTGTGGAGGCACTGGTCCCTCTACAGGACAACCCACAACACAAGACACATACCTACCAATTAAAATCCCTAGAGTCAGTCAGATTTATCTTACCAAATAACAAGGACATAAAATGTATTTGAAAATAGCAGCAAGACAAAGAGACCAGTGTTATGAATTGCAGTATTCCAACATGAGGAATGATCACACTAAGTGTAATAGTAGTTAAAAAAAATAGTATTCATAAAGTAGAGAATATAAACTCCAGGGAACAAAAGAAACAATCTTCCAATTATAAAGCAAAATAACAATCTTTTTAGCAACTAATATGCAAACACCAGAAAATAAAATCATACTCAAATTAAGGATGACCAAAACATTTGATAGAGAAACTAAATGGATCTCCGCAAAAGGCCTAATTACCCTTCGAAGTTCCGAAATTATACATGTCCTGAATTGATGAATGTGCCAACCACCATTCCCAATAACTCTAGTTGTTAGGAAAGCTAACTTCCTAGCCAATAGCAGCAGAGAATAGCAGAGAATAGTTGTACTGCTAGAGGGCCTAAGGTGATTCCCAATGATTAGACATCAGCAATTATGGCAGTCAAGCCCACGTAAATTAATAACCCCCAACAAGGGACAAGTCAAAGAGAATCATTGTCCCCCCAAAAAGTCAACACTCTTAATGCAACTAATCATGATGATGCTCTAGCATTGCTTTGAGACTTTGATGATCTCGGCAATTAAATTAAAAAAGAAGCTTGAACTAAATTGACTTTGATGATCTTCACTTCCAACAGAGCTCCCTGATACTCTCTGTTTGCTTTGTGTTGTTTATTTCAATTTACTCTCCTAGTTTACAACTCTCATTTCATCAATTGACCACTTCTCCACACTCTGTCCACCATTTTTACAATGTTTTCACTCCTTGAGATTGTTTTAGAATTGAGGTAGTCTAGGCTGCATACTATTTTGGATTGGGAAAAAAAAAATAAGTACATGCCTTCTTAGAGAGATACCTCAACCAAAAAAATAAAGAAAAAAAAATCAAGGAAGAAATTTCAGTTTAGTATGCTTAAGCTTATTGAAAAATAAGTAGGAATAACATACCCACGAACAGGTATTGCCAGGTCTTTTGCAGCAATAACAACCTTATGGTAACGTTCAAGACTTTCTTCAATGCTGCAATTGATGTTGGACACAGAAAAGGACTCAGAAGCTGATGCAAAGACAGCAACTTCCTTTGCACCAGCTGCAATAGCTGCTTCAAAACCCTGAATACTTAATAGTTTATAACTAGTTTGTCCTCCAATAATTATAAAGATATTCCATATGCTTATGCTACACTTAAAATAAGAAGCCTACTTTGAGATTTGGAGTCAAGACTGGGAATTTGACACCAGGTACAAGTGGAATTGATTGCATGACATCCCTTGCATCCGCTAGCTATTGGCAAATGTGAAGAATTAAAAGGATTGACATATAAAAACTGTCAGCAGAACAATGCAAAAAAAAAAAAAAAATCATGTCTACTGACATTTTTTAGGTTTACCATGATAAAGTTGAGAATATCATAACTTGAGTCTTGAGGAATCATTTACTGTTTAGAATTTAGATATTCATCTTTTGTCCTGGGATCAATTTTCATCAAAGTTCAAAGTATGAACCATTCAAGAGTGTAATTTTGAATCCTTCATACCAACTATCCTAAGAATATGTGAATTTGCATATTCAATTTCTTCTCTAAACAATAAAAGAAAGATAGATAAGAAATTGCCACCCGAATAGTTCATGTTAGAGTGACTCAACACAATAAATATAAAGTGAGACTAAGGCACCTTTGTTTTATTGAATTTGGAGTGAAGGGAACAGAATTTCACTCCCTGTAGGCTCACTATATTCCTTTCTTGAAATATCAATCGCATAGTCTGTGATTTAAGCTATATTCTTTCTTACAGTGGTGAAAGAGATGAGAATTCAATGTACTGTTAGTGCCCTGTACTTTCAAACACAGACAACCAGAGACCCAAATTCCCATTGTATTCAAATTCTTAATGGATTATTGTAAGTAAAAGCAAATTCAAAAGTCAAGTTTCAGATATTTAGGATCATGTAATGGTGGGAGAGATTTCTACCTGTGGTACCCATTTTGGAGAGACAAAACTTGTAGCCTCAATAACAGATAGTCCAGAGGAAACCAACTTTTGTATCAATTCAACTTTTACAGGTGTAGGTATAATGAGTTTTTCATTTTGCAATCCATCTCGGGGGCCAACTTCTACTATCTTGACAAATCTTGGCATACCTTTGAGGATCTGCAAGACATGTTAATTAATCTCTAATTATTTGGTTTACTTAATTGGATAGCAATAGCAAACGAATCAGCATAAAAAGGAAATGGTTGGCACATTGCAAAATTAGCATACATGACTGAACTGTGACACTGTTTCAACCAATACATAGTTTTTATGGTCTTGACCACAGAGTGTCCCCACATTGGATGCGAGATTATTCCTGTTGGGGTGGAAGCGACAAGATTAAATACCTCACAACTATGACATTATATGGATTCAAACCCACACATTAACAAAGACTCTTCTAGATCTATCTCGCTTACCACTAGACTGAGCATCTGTTGGTCAACTAACACATAATTATGAGATATATCATAGAAATTGTTGTTGGATTTCTATTATAAATCTTGAAAGTAGTTGAAAAAGGTGATTCAAGACCATGGTCTGCATGATTTACTCGTATGACATCTCTGACATTATGTAGTTGATATGGAACAGTAATTTTGATCCTTGATATTAACAGTAGAGTTGAGATTTCTTAGTTTCAGCCAAATGATACAATGCAAAAAGGATATACAGTAACTTAGCTTATCATAGTGTACTGGTTTAGATAGCTTACACTATTCATAGTCATTTTCCAATTATGTTGACAAACAGTAATACAATATAGAAGTCCATTTTACGGTGTGGTTAAGATCATCCCATCAAATCTTGTCTACTGTGATCTACTTATCTGAACAATATTCAGCTATAAATAACTACCTGATCAGTTAATCAATCATAAGATATTTCCTCTGGCAGAGTTAACCTTCATTTTAAGAGAACTTGATGAACTGGTGGATAATCATCATACAAAGAAAGTCATTGAGTGGCTAATGCAGGTAGTTAGCAAAAAGGGAAACTAAACTTCAAATCCTGTACATTTATGTTGTTTCTTCATCCTACAGAATAGATCCTATATTTTTTCTTTAGTGAGAAATTATTAGAATGATCCATAATTTGAACTTTGAAATTTCATACCATAGTGAGCGGCACAGTCCACACATATTGTTTCGATAAATTATCGAAACCTGATACTAATTCTCTCCTGTGTTGTTTGTGCCCGAAAGTATAAATGGGCCATAGTTGTGTTGTCAGGTTGAACATGGTTGACTTTCTTTGGGTCGTGCTCTAGCCAACCCAAGCTTGTGGGCAACAGGTCATGCTTTGCCAGCATGGGGCTAGAGGAAATGGGTCGTGCTCTGCCTAGGACCCATTGAATCCGATTAACTTTTTACTATTTGACTTTTTAATTAATATTTTTATGATTGCTAATTGATATACTTATTAAAAAAAAGTGGAAATGGATTAACTTATTTCAACATGCTTGAACAAATGTTCAGCATTAGCACATGGGATAATGCGACAAAATTTAATTTAATTAACTGTCTAATTCCTATAACCTTATTTTTTACAAGTTAATAGACTAAATAAATTATTAAGGAATAAAAACCACTAAGTTCGTCTCGGCATGCTTTCATGTATGTGTTTCAAATGTCAGCACAATACAATGTCAAACCCATACCATTATAGCCGAGGATCAAAACTCCTACATGGACTTTAAATCTTGTGCCCACAAGTATGTCCCTTCTTATTCATTTTCTTCTTCATCTCCTTTCTCTATCCACCTCTAATTCGCCACCAACACCATGCATTAACACTTCGGCATAGTATTGAAACTGTACCATATCAGTTAAAAACTCGGGAACAAGCTAAGATTCAAACCTTCATTCTGCCACATACCTCCTATTATAAAAGGTATGAATTTAAAAAGTCATTTGTGACATCCTCTTGTGTCAACCTGCCAGTTCATGCAAACTGGGAGATCCATTGCTTTAGTGCAATTTGCAAAAAATTCATGTCATTAGTGAGGTCAACCAGATAATCAAATAATATGCTGCCTGGTCACTATGTTATCCATGTTCTCAGGCTTGGATAGCATGAAAGCATTGATTTTATCATTATCCAAACAATTTAGAACATCTCAATAATCTTTTGAAACTGTCCATTCATGCAAAGTCAATGTTCTTAACACTTTACCTTGAGGACAGTATTTCATGTTAGAACACGCAAAATAATAATAATAATAATAAATGAAAATAGAACACCAAACTTTTTAGAGCATAATTTTCAGTAGATGTTCGTCAAGAGGCCTGACGGGAGTAACTCTACTTAGTGGGCTATACACATGCAAAAATAGCTTAGAATTTACATAATGGCTAAAGTTATGTTTGCATTTTAGTTAATATTTCAAAGGATATACACATACAGCCATACAGGTCATATTCACCGTGTTACAAAAATGATAATGATCATATATTGATAAGCTGGACAATGATATTTATTTATGTAGGTCAAAAAGGGACTCCCATATAAGAAGTTACCATGTATAATGTGCATCATGTTCGATATTGACATTTTAAAAACGGCAATTTCTGATACTGATACCAACAAACCTATTTACAAGAATGAAACAATCAAAGAGCATTTGAATGAAAAAAAAGGAGGTTCAATTTGAGCACAACCTTGTCCGTCATTCGTTTTAGTTCCATTTCGCTGGAATAAGATATATTCTGATAATTTTGCAGACGCCATGAATCACACAAAATGTTCGAAATCATTGGATTCCTATTAGTGTGTAATATTTTCCCACTAAGGATATCTCCATGGAAAATATCCCTCTGTTGTCTTCTCCAACTATATTCTTCACTGGAAAGAAAAAACACAGATGGTTATGGCAACATATCCTGGAAATGTTATTTTGAGAGGAGAAAATGATAGTGAAAAATATTACAAACTGTGGTAGACACGTGCAACTCAGACTATGGCAAACAATATTCCATATATGCTACTATTGTACCCAACATTCTAGTATCACAATATATGATCAGCATCGAAGTTAAATTACTTGTGTTAATCTAGTTGAGAGAAGAAAAAAATTGTAATGTTATCATTTGCTGAAGGAGATTGTTAAGTTTATAACCCATTTATGTATAGCCTTTAGGGTTATCTTATTATTTGAAATAATATGTATGAGACTGACTTGTATTACTATAATTTCTAACAATACCACTAACTAATTAATAAAAAGCATAAGATATTACTTCTAAAAATCCCTTTAAGCAAGCTAGACATGGATATTATTGAGTGTAGCTTCTTTCATTAAATATAAAGTCCCTAAAAGATGAAAAGACACACAATGGAGATGACAAAAAAAAGCATGATATCAGTATAGTGGTTGAGAAGCATGATGATGTGATGCTATGGACTCATTTTCAAAAGGCCTGTAGATGATGACAACAAGATTCAAGAGAGATCTTCAAACGACTTGACTGTAAAGTATGTTAAGTCCCAAATCCTTAGTAAACATATAGATAGATATAGCACGAGTTCATATCATAATTATGAAGCATGTACTAGAATCCCAAATATATGTGGTGCGATGAAAAGAATAGGAAAATATTTAGTACTACTAAACCTAAAGATAAAGATAACTGATAACAAATATAGCTCAAGAGAAAACACAATCCTTAGAGAATGCAACAGCAACACAAAAATATTATTAAACATTAACTGGATGAAGAACATGTGTTGCTGGATGGTTGATCATAGATTTTGAGTAAAAGATGAAACTTACTTGCTGGTGTTAGACCGACTGCACCCTCTAGTCTCAGTTAGGCAAGTACCCATATCCATTTTAGCAACCTTTGAAGTGTTCCTTTGAAGCCTACCTAAGTCACTCGATCTTGGAATGTTGTCCAGACTCAGAAGGTCTGGTAAGGTTGGCATCTTTGAACTGGATGGCAAATTAGAAATCGGAGAAAAGGCTATGGAGAAGAAAGTAGTCCACCTTCCGCGCTTAGAGAAAATGTTCGAAGACAGCATTATATCAAAAGGATTGCATGGGAGTTTGAAGCACTCGAGAAGAAACTAACACAATACTTCAAGTGCCTGATTACTGGAAAATTCTGCAGTGGAGATCCATAAAATCATTCAGAGACACTTTATAATAATATTGTCAAATTAAAATAAAATGATACAAAGTACATTTGTACTTAACAAAGAGCAAAATATAGGGTATACTTGTCAACAAAATGAAGAAGAAAAAAAGGTTCTACTGAGACCATTTTCCGTAACAATTCCTTCATTTATTTTAACTCAACATAATTATTCCTAGTATGATAATGACAAACCTTCATTGGCACTGACTATAGTCCCAGTCAATGATATGATTAGAAGATATCATTAAAGCATGCTTAAACATGTCTCTAGGAAGATCATTATATCCATTAACAAGAAAGAAGGGTCATTCAAATTCCACTAAGGTAAGAAGAAAACAACACAAAGATAGGAATATGACAGAGTTAGAATTTGCAGACACCGGTGCCAATTTTATAGATCGCACAAGAAAACATGAGCCAATTCAGCTACTTTTCTGTTAACTAATTCACTTCCTTCTCTAGAAAACACTACACCAATGTAAGAAGTCGGTGAACACGACTTGGATGAGGCCTATATACGTTGACCGATGACTCAGGAGTCACTCGCTTACCCAGGGTCTCCGTATTAATCCCACTTTTCCCGTTGAGAGCTTTCAATTGTAAAAAATACAAACTGGGACGTCTTCACTTTCCGCTTGATTATTTATTTGGAGTTCAACTTTATCTCTCTACACAAAAGAGCCTGGATTAATGTTTACATGATGGGATACTTACACGAGTAGGAAAATCCTTTCCTTGGTGTCGAAAGTTCCAAAATCCTTCCCCAAATTGCTGCCCAAAAGAAGAGAAACACTACCCTCGCGGCATCCCTTGATCCAATGCCCAAAATAGAATGTCACCAGCCTAGAGAGGTGAGGAGAGGGTGACTGGCCCCTACGATCCTTCGATCAAAAACCCCCTTCTCACTGTCACGGACGAACCACGATTATACGAACTCGTCGATCACTACTGACAGGCTGCGATTGCCACGTCGAGGGGCGCGGCCGCGGGTGCTGCAAGCGGCGACTGGGCGACGGCTGGACGCGGGCTACGCGCGGACGGAGACTGATGGAGTCGGGGAACGAAGACGTTAACCGGGGCGGCAATCGGGCGATCGAGAGAGAGAGGGAGGAGACGAGGGTGACGTCGGCATGGTGGGAGGGGAGAGAGGATTTTAATGGTAACCCAAAACTTTACCAAGCCTGAGCAAAACTTCTAGTAAAATTGCATATTATCATTCTGATAATTTTATATAATATTTATTATATATAATTTAAAGTGATTAAATAATTAAAAAAATAACCATATAATAATCTTAATTTGATTATGATTTCAAAGCGATCTCATGACTAAAATTGTTATAAATTTGTTTATTAGAAATTTTTGTGAGATTAGATTGTAATGGACATAAATTAAATATTTAATATCTGATCTTAACTATAAAAATTATTATAAATATAGATTTATGCATTACAACTTTAACATATAAGCTAAGGGTATTCCTATTGTTTTAAACGTTAATATTAATTTTTTAAATAATATCTCACATATTTATTATATTATTATATTTCTTTTATTAATACATATTCATATTCATTTTAACACTATCATTCATTATTTGTGAGACCAATTATCCCTTTATTCATTTTTATTATTTATATCTAATTTTTTTTATATAAAATCCACTTATTAATAGTATTCAAAAAATTAAACGATGTTAATATATGAGTATTATAACACTCCTCTATCTTAACTTATATAAAGATATATTATTTTATACATTAGTCATTGTTCGAACTGGTTAAATTAACTTCCAAAATTTATCTCTTCCGTGTTAATTTTGAAACGGACTAATGAAAGCGCAGGAAATATTTCATCTTTTGTCACGATAAAGACATATTATTTAGTGAGTAATGATATCAAATAATATGTGTGCACTAATGTGAGGGCATACATTAATAATTTGGACTGATGTGATAGTTCAGAAATTCAATACTATTAATTTATTAATCTGAATTAATGTGGTTGCAGGCGCCTACAACACCAAACTCTTTCATAATTTTAATTTAACAAAAATTAAATTAAAATCAAAATCAAAATATATTTATTTAATATAAAATAAGAATAAAGATATAAGGGATAGTATGATCTATAAATAATAAGTATTGATATTAAATGAATATGAATATATATTAATAATGAGAATGTGTTAATATAATAAATATGTGATACATGAATCCTATACGTTTTGAGGAGATAGAATATAAATTAATAAAGATTAATTTATATCAATGTGGGTGTTCTAATATCATTTAGATATTATTACACAACATCTGTTCCCGGGAGAAGTAAATCAACGAATGAGTCACCGGCAATATAGTTATGGCAACGATGCGACTCCCAAGTGGCGTGGGCGAAGCCTCAATCGAAGGTCTTTTACAAGCCCTGAATAAAGAAGGAAACTCTAAAGGTCAGCAGGACTACCGGGGGTGGTTCCGGTAAAGTCCCTCTGACGCTCAAGTTAGTAGAATATCTGGGTAGTATGCTCAAAATACAGTGAGAATCTTTTTTGTGTCCCTTTATTAATACCTCTTCCGATGCTTTTATACATGTTTTCTATCGTCTTCCTACTATGTGTCATTAATGACAAATATATGGGGGATTATTATACCGGCGAGAGCGACGTCCCTTCGTATCTTTTACGTATCTCGTATGTGTGGTAGCAGAGAGACACGTGCCCCGTCAGGGTTTTCAGGGTCTAGTCTTTTCCCTGTCCCTTGATAATGAGTTTGGACCTTGCGGATTTGGGCTTTAAGTGACTTGGGCTTTACCCCACTAGGAGACATGGGGCTCTCCTTCGGAGGCCCCGCTCGGGGAACATCGCCAGCCAAACCTCTATCTGAAGG
>JBBUKS010492797.1:0-15147 GCA_038050645.1 Hedychium gardnerianum
GGAGATCGGGAGAGAACGAGCGCGGGGAGAGAGAAAGAAACTCACGATCTCCCCTAAATCTCGCAAATTAGCGACGGGATATAAATTTCCGTCGCTAATCACGACGGAAATTAGGGTTTTTACGGCCCATCGGGGAATTTGCGACGGAAATTTTTGTGTCGCTAGTTCCGTCGCTAAACCCTGAAATTTTTGTAGTGGGAGTAGGAACTAGGATGACCCTGATCCCTAGAGCCCTCATCCTGTCAAAGACAACTTGGGCCTGAGAGTCTAGACCGTAGAGAGAGCTCTTGTTCTTTCCACCGATGACATCATAATAAATGTCATTAACCTAATCGGTGGAAAGAGACTGTAGTGTCTCTCCCTCTACACTATGCTAAGATGTCTGTGCAATTCTAGTTATCATTGCTTTTTTTTTATCAAAATGATTATTTTATTAATCTCCATATAAAGTCTATAAGTATATTTCGTTAATATTCTTACGTTAATTGCTAGCGAACGTCGATCGACAAATGATTTATCCTTCTTCTAATGGGTCTTGTTAAATATCTCCCAACAAGTGGGAGGTCTCTGTAATATAGCAGCATGCGTACAAATAATACAAGTACATTAAAACTAATAAAAAAGCATATGTAAAAGTTTTTTATAAAACTTAATTTTAAATTTACCAAATCAGAGGCATGCTCAACGATAAAACGGGATCCTCCAGTATGCTTTATGGATCCGATGCTCGACCCAGCATGCTCTGAATTGCAATTGCTTCAAGCAATCGCTGAATTGGACTGTCAATGCCAAATGGCTCTCCAAGCCTCCCAAACTGCAACAGGGACCTCGGATTGCCTGATGCCCCTCCTCCCCACTTGTATAACATGTCCATGTACAATTTTACGTAGTAGTTGTTCCAAATCTGTTTGAACTCGGCCTCACGACCCTCCTCCCAAACATACTGCTTCTGCAACAATAGATTTTGAGAATTAGTATCATGTTAATTATACTATAAAATATATTTTTTATTCAAAATACTTATCAAAAATTCACCATAATAAAAGTTGTTCATATCCTGGTATACACTCCTCCATGTAGTACCAGATGGAGACAATCGTTCTTTAAACTTCTTCGAGATGTAGGTTGCGACCTAGTGACCATCTGGGATAAAGCTGCATGGAAAAATATCGTGTATCAAATATTTGTGATAAATAAAATAGTTGATTAAATAGTGGAATAATTTTTAATATATAACTACTTATCAATCACCAGAACTCTCAAAACCTGTTGGCTATCATGTGCTGGTACAATGTCTGTCATAATTATATATGCAAAATCACAGTATAAGACATATACATTTGAAATAATATTGTCTTCTAACTAGGGAGATAAAATAAATAAAATAATAATCCATAGAATTTTTAATTACCTATTATCATTCTGAATCAATTAAATTAATATTTTGTTAGTTCTCATCGCTAGACTCTATTGTTACATCAACCTCCTCACTGCTCGACATCTCTCCATCTTCTATTTCCTCGTAAGTGACATTAACATCTACTAATTCTTGTGATGTGGATTGCATTTCGGAATTAACTGAGTATAACTCGACTTCTTCATTTTGATATGCATCATAATTTTGTGCAATGAAGGTGTTCAACATTTTTATGATTGACCGAGGTTTTATTTGGCACACTACTAATCATTCACTATGTCTTCTTCTCTTTGTTGGGTACTCAAGATAGAATACTTGACTAGCTTGTACTGCGAAGATGAAATGCTCAAACTTGTTGAATCTTTTGTTTGCGTTAACCTCAATTAAATTGTAGAAACGATATATTCTAGTACCTTTTCTTGGAGTTGGATCATATCATGAACATCTGAACAATACACACCTTTTTAAAGGTAAAACAGGATACTCAACTTTCATGATTTTCTCAAGTCTATCATAATAATCAAATCGAGTATCATTGTTGTTTGGGGATCCTTTTACACAAATACTAGAATTATACGTAAGCCTTTGTGAATCATGTTGAGCCACGTGAAATCTGAAACCACTAACATAATGACCTGAGTAGATTGTTATGTTACGGAGAGGTCCTGATGCAAGATTTGTTATCCTTTCATCTTGCACATTTGAGATTCTACGATTGTTCGTCTATAAAAAAAGTTATGATATAAATTAGATGTATATATAATATAATTGCTTTGTAATAATTAATTTAATCACAAACTTATATAAATTTGAAATCAAAATATAAATTCATCCTCTAACTTGTGATCGACCTCACTTGCACTTATTGATGAATTTTGTAGGTGTATTTGTTGTTCGTACAAGCTGTTAAAGTAGTTAATTTGAAGACATATTAGATAACATGTCAAATATATAGAAAACTATGTATGTGTATATACTTGAACTATTACCTTATGTATGGTTTGACATCTTCACAGTTCAGCAGTATATATGTCTTGGCAGTATAATATTCTTGATCATTTAACCATCTAAAAACAGTTGCACTCATTGCCTTACCAGAAAACTTGAAAATAGAAAGTATCTCTAAATCAACTGGTTAAGTATCATCGACAAAATAATAAGTGAAGAAGGAAGATGTTTCTTCAACCAAATATGCATTACATATTGGTCCCTCAACTCTTGCTTTGTTATAAACATTATTCTTTAATTTTCTCAAAAATCACTCAAATGGATACATCCATCTGTATTGCACAAAATCACCTATTTGTACCTCATAAGGTAAATGAACAGGCAAATGTTTTATTGAATAAAAAAAAACTAGGTGAAAATATATACTCAAGCTTACAGAGTATCATTGGAATGTCTGTCTGAAGCCGAAACATATTGGATGTCATAAAAACCCTTGAAGTTAAATATATGAAAAACAGACTCAATTCTGTAAGTGCTTGCCAAATATTGTTATGAAGTAGGTAATGAAAAACTATTGAAATTAGTCTTTGTATAATCACATAACAATCGTGACTCTTCATTCCAAATATTTTTAATATGTTCGTAACCACATAGCGAGACATATTCGAGACATATCCATTAGGAAATTTGATTGCTTTCAACCAAGTACATAATGTTTGCTTAGCTTCTTTGTCCGATGTATAACAAGCCTTCGGATATTTACCAGTTCTTTCATTGTGATACAACTCAGATCTGCTTACTAATTCTTTTAATTCCTCACGTGATTTTGCTGTGTTTTTAGTTTTTTCATAAACATTTATCACAGTATTGAAGATGTTATCGAAGAATTTTTTTCAAAATGCATCACATTTAAATTATGTCGAATGAGTAAATACTTTCAATATGACAACTCTCAAAATATGCTTTTTTTCCTCTAACCACACTTGTTCACTTTAACAATGTACTTATTTATGTCATCAGAATCATCCTAATATACTAGTAGAAATCTATAACTGTCAATTTCGTAAAAAACTTCTTCACTTGACATTATTGTTGGGGGAGGTTTCCTAACAATTTCATTTCTTTTAAAAAATTTCTTATTTCGCCTAAATGAGTAATCAACTGATAAAAATTTACGATAATTATCAAACCAATATATCTTTTCACTGCAAGGTAATGAAAATACATTAAACTCCCTCATGCAATGTGGACATACTAATTTATCAACCGTGCTTTATCTTGACAACATTGAGTATGTTGTAAAATTATTTATCATCCATAACAAAGCAGCATACATTGTAAAATTTGATTTACTTGCAATGTCATAAGTCTCTGACCCTACATTTCATGAATGATTCAGCTCTACAATTAAAGGTTGTAAAAATATATCAATTTATCCTTTTGAATTTTGGGGACCTAAAATAAGCACAGTAAGAAACATAAATTCTTCTTTAATGCACATCCATGGAGGTAAGTTATATGGTGTTAATATAATTGATCAAAATGAATATTATTGTCCATAGCTTCCAAATGGTTGAAATCTATCTCCGAAAAGTTCAAGTCTCGCATTACGTGATTCTATTACAAATGAGAAAATATTGTATCAAGATATTTCCATGCATGAGAGTCACAAGGATGACACATTATATCTCCTTCGTGTACATGGTCATGATGTCACCTCATGTGGCTTGCTGTTACGGCAGATGCATACAAACGTTGGAGTCTAGCAGTTAACGAAAAGTAATATTTCTTCTTCCTAGGTATGCGAGTACTTTACTTATAACGAATGTGAATACACATTCTGCATTCCATCAATTCGCTATCTTCATTCCAAAAGATCATACAGTTATTGATACAACAATGAATCTTCTCTACTGGCAAACTCAAATCTCTAATCAATTTCTTTGTATCGTAGAAGTTATTAGTCATGCAGTTATTAGCGGGGAGCAACTCTGACATCAATTGACATATGTTATCGTAACATCGTTCAAAGAAAATATGGTTTGACTTCATGTTCAGTAATCTTATAGTAACTGATAGTTGAGAAAGTCTAGAAGGAATGTCTTTCCACAATTCTCTTTCACTAGCCCTTAACTTGTCATACATTTTATGAACTTCGGGCGTAAGTGTTTCATCTATATTCGATTGATCATATGCATTCATTGCGTCGTAAACCATTGATTACATTGCATTCACAGGCCTTGATGATTCCTCTAGAGCAATCAGGCAGGATGACGAAATAACGAAAGGTCCAATTGGGTCAAATACATACGATTCTCCATGACAATACCAGTTGTAATAATTTGAAACAAACTTATACCTACATATATATGTTTTAACTATATCCTTATCACGGAAAGCGATATTTCTATATCTGCGATGACTATATGGACACTTTAATTCGGCACCACTCAAGTATTCTGGATTAGACTTAGCGAATTTCACAAACTCTTCAACCCAGTAAAAAATTCTTGACTGATAAATTTATTGTCTAACCTATTGTACATCCAAATTTTATTCATATACATTGTATTTAATGAGAATAAAATTTACAACATGATTAATAATGTCAAATTAATAATGCTTATATTTAAAACTTTAAATGAGAAGGACAATAATCATATTCTTATCATAATTATTATCAATATAATAGTTATGATTATGGTTGACTTAATTAAGTATTAAGGATCACTTTAGTTTGTATCACATATTAATATAATAATATATATTAGAATTACAAGATAATCTTCATTATGGTAATACATATAACCAAAACTTATTTGAAGACACCGATCCAACTTCATGTGAAGGCTCTCTTTAAAACTATCAAATTAAAATATGATTAATCCTAAAACTATCATAATACACTCTTTCTAATTACTTATTGATTATGATTTATTAGCTAAAATTTAGTAAATCAAGTTCATGCTTATTTAGCCTCTTATTTTATCATGTTTTATTTAAATCATAATATTTTGTAAGGTCATTTTATTTGCAGGGCAAAATTATACCCAAAAACTAATAATTGAAGTCCAAAATAACTAACCGGAATTAATCCATTTTGATCGTAAATTTTATCGGAATAAATTTGTAAACTTTGTTTAGACATTCATCACTAGAATATGAGAGACTAATTTCAAAATAAATAATCTCAGACACAAAAAAAACTCAAACTAATTGCTTTTAAAGAAACTAATGTCCGATGACAGCCGATGTGGTTGGCCAAGAAAAGAGGCTAGAGATATCCTGCCGGGGCCGGCGGGCCGACAGATCGATCTTCGGAGTCAGTCGAGTACTGCCTAGCGCAACATTTGTCGCCGCCGACTAATCATAATCGGCAGTGGCAGTGCTCGATGCTGGCAGCTACGTATAATGAAAAAAAAAACAACATATAAGAAAATATAGGAAATAGGAGGGAAAGGGGAGGGGAGATCATCGATCGCTAGAGGAGGAGCGTACGCCGAAGGAGAAGATCATCGCCAGAGAGGAAGATCGTCGCCGGAGGAGGAAGATCGCTGATCGTCATTTTTTCGTGGTTGCGCTCACGGCTGCAAACCCTATTTTCTTCCCAAATTTAGCGACGAACTTTTAAAAGTTTGTCACTATTAGCGATGGATTAAATATTCCATCGCTAATAGTGTTTCTTATTTAAGCAGCTAATTTTAATTTAAAATTATAGCGACGAAATATTAAACTTCGTTGCTATTAGCGACGGATAATAAAAAAAAATTCGTCATTATATATCGATAATAAATAAATACCCTGTATATAGCGACGGAATATTTACGACCATCGCTAATAGTGACGGATAAATATTTATTCGTTACTAATTGCAACGACTTATTTAATCCGTCGTAAAAATCATCACTATCATGTGATTTTTTTAGTGGGTTATGTTAGCCTTTTTTATATTTATATTTTTTACATAATTTCATGAGATAAGTAATATCTAATGAAGAAATTAATTAGATAAATATTTTAAAAGTGTTGAAGCGCTCTCTATCCGCAATCGAATAGCTTCGTTTGCTAAGCCAGATCAATTTGTCTGTCTTGCTTAACTTACCTAATATGCTGAGGATTATGTTTTTCACACTTGTCCAATTGAATAGCTCGATTTGCTTACTCGTTTTGCTCGACTAATTTGATCCATCCCTATCGTGCGATAGGGGCTGTGTCGTGCGGGTAGGGTCGCACGGGGTAGTGAAGGTGTCGGGATAGTAAATTGATCGAGAATTGGAGGGAAATATTATAAGAGAAGCCAATTGAAATTAAGGCACCGAAATCTTAGGATAGGATTAGTGCCAGGAGACATTAGAAAGGAGGGGAGGGAAAAAGAGAGGTGAGCGGGGTAAAAGTAATACAATTTACTATCGAAATAATTTTGATCCCTAATTTATCGACTGATTAAATTTTCGATCGCTAATTTATAATCAAAAATTAAATCGATCGTTAAATTAATGATCGATTTTAAAATCTATCGATAATTTATGATAAATAATTCAATCGGTTACTAATTTAATAATTAGCGATTGCAAATAATTTTATAATTAATTTAACTGATTTTAAAAATGACTATTAATTTATGACAGATAATTTAATTAGTAGCTAATTTAACGATAAAAACAAATCAATTGTTAATTTAAGATAAATTTAATCGAGGGAGAGCAAGAAGGGTGGCTTTCGAAGTTGCAGTCGAAATTTAGGGTTTTTGAAACTCAACGATGAGCGTCTTCTTTTCCGTCTTCTTCTTTTCCGTCTTCTTCTTTTCCGTGAGCACAAGCAAGAAGGTGGCCTTCAAAGCTGGAGTCGAAAGTCTAGAATTTAGAAGCGGATCGCGGCAAACACTTTTACTACAGGAGAAACACATACTTTATAAAACTAAATTAAAATATTAATATATTGATTTACCAATTTAATTTAAATTTGCATTCTGATATTTTATATATTAAATTAAACTAAATTATAATTTTTTATTTAATGGAAACTAATAAATTTAAATTTAATACTATAAAAGTTTAGATTTGCAACCTAATTTCATAAATTTTCAAATTACACTTAGGAAAAAAGAGTTTTACTTTTGATAAATCCATGTCTTTACTTGCAAAAATGAATATACCCAAACAAAAAACTTGATTAATTAAACTTCAAATTCCATTACAATAAATTCTTAAAAAAACTCTTAGAATAAAATTATTTGCAAATAACACAACAAATTTATCTTTGTGTTTTTACAATCAAACACTAGTTATATAATCAAACCCTAAAAAAGAGAATGTTCCCCATTGTCAGGATCATCATTTTTATTACTCACGTATTTGGCTCCAAAGTAGTATTAGCCCTTCCAAATACGATGCATCTCACAAAATCATGATTAACTATCATAGCGCGAGAAATAAAAGAAACTAAAGTCGAAGGGCATAGCATGGATGAGAAGATTTGAATCACATATAAATTTTATAAATTCATATTTTTACTTAAATGAATGAAACCTCCCCTCCACATATATATATATATATATATATATATGGACAACTATAAACACCTACTGAGGTGACATAATCATGATCATTAATTATATCATACATTTTTTTATCAATGATATGTAGGTGGTCACCTCATTAGGTGCAGGATAACATGTGCAGCCTAACAGAACTCTCTCTATATAAATTAAAATTCTAAATTTCATTCTAGATATTTAAATTTTACAATCTGACTAATTTTAAAATAGACGATTTTATATTTTACATATTAAATAAACCTAAGAATCACAGTAAATTTTGACATGTCATCAATAATTTAATTATCATAGATATATGTCTTGCATAGAAATGGAATCATATTTTCTTTCATTGGCAAAGGGCAGCGGATGAAGAAGATGAAAAAAGGGGCGAAATGTATAAAAGTGAATGGCGACGAGTGAGTTGCATTGAGGGAAGAATGAAATGTATTTATCATGGGATTAAACTCATATCCAGTGCCACCTCATTTTTCCAACGTGGCATTTTTTTTAAAAAAAGATAACATTTTCTATGTTTCTTATCTTTTTATTTCATTTAAAAAAGTCAAAAAAAAACTGAAAAAAAGATCGATTTTTATATGGCTAATGATAAAATAATAAAATTTAAAATAAAAGTTGAGTTAATTTTTATATGGCTAATTTATAACTGAATCCGATAAAAAAAAACTATATTAATTTAAAAGAGAAATTTTTTTAATGACGGCAAATCTATATTAATTTTTAAATCAGTTGTTAGTGATAACAAATTTATATTAATTTAAAATGAAAAAATTTGGGTGACAGATATTATTTTATCGTCATTAAATTTGGGTTACAATCAATTTTAGAAATCAATTTAAAATAAAATAAAATAGGTCTTAAAATAATTATCAATTTTTAAAAATCGGTCCTACTAATAAAAATAAACAATTAATTAAATTGAAATAAATTTTATTTCGTCTTTAATTTGCAATTAAATTCGATTTTTAATTATGATATAAATTAACTCACATATAGAATTTCTGTAAATCCATATCCTTACATGCAAAATAAATTGAAACCCAAAAAAAACTGACTTCATTAAACTACAATAATCTCTAAAAATATAGAAAACCCCTCAAAATAAAATTATTTGCAAACTAAGAAATTGGACGCCCACAACCCTAAAAAAAGAGAGAGCACAAAAAAAAAAATCAAACCCTAGACCGACGACGCGTTGGAGATCTCCACGTGTCCTGAATCGCCACCATTCTTTTCGTTCACGAACTTGGCCCAGAACCAGTGGCTCTTCCAGACGTTGTGCATCTCCTCGATCGGAATTCCCTTAGTCTCCGGCAGGAAGAAGTAGATGAACACGGTCATGATCACCTCCCACGCCGCGAAAAAGTAGAAGAGGCCGAACTTGAAGGAACAGAGCATCGGCGGGAAGATCTGGGCGATGATGTACGTGAAGAACATGTTGACGGAGACGGTGATGCTCTGCGCCGCCGACCTGACTTCCAGCGGGTAGATCTCGCTAGGCACTAGCCATCCGAGCGGGCCCCACGACCACGCGAACGCGGAGACGAAGATGCAGATGAAGACCACGACGAAGACGGCGTACGTCTTGGGGATGAAGCCCAGGCCGGAGTTGCCGAACTTCAAGCCGATGAGTGTTCCGACCACGATTTGTGCCATGATCATCTGGAAACCGCCCTCTAGGAAGAGAATGCGGCGGCCGAAGCGGTCGACGGTGACGATGGAGACGATGGTGGAGAGGACGTTGACGAGGCCGGTGATGACGGCGGACATCAGCGAGGCCTCTGTGCCGAAGCCGATGGTCTTGAACAGGACCGGCGCGTAGAACATGACGACGTTAATTCCGGTGAGCTGCTGGAGACTGGGGATGAGGATGGACATCACCAGCTGAGGCCTGTACTTCCTCTCACCTAGAGTCTTGAACGGGTGCTTGATCGCCTGAGACTGCTTGCTGGCGGCGACGAGGTCCTCGTACTCGGCGTCGATGTCGTCGGTCCCGCGGATTTCCCGGAGCATGGACTTGGCCTTATCGGTTTTGTTGCGCTCGATCATCGAGTTCGGCGTGTCGGGGAGGAAGAGCGCGCCAACGGTGACGAGGGTGGCGGGCACGCCGGCGAGGCCCAGGCTGAGGCGCCACCCCAGATTGCCGTTGATCTTGGAGGTGCCGTAGTTCACCAGATGCGCCACGAATATTCCGATGGTGATCATCAGCTGGAAGCTGATGTTGAGCGTGCCTCGGATCTTCATCGGAGCCATCTCGGCCAGGTACAGCGGCACCGCCTGAGACCGATCCAGAGAAGAGAAGGCGGTAGGCTACTCCCAAACTCCGGCGACGGCGAAGGATGAAAAAATATTAATTATAGAAACTAGTGACCGACCTGATTGGCGAATCCGACGCCGAGGCCTAGGAAGATGCGGCCGACGATCAACATTAAGATGTTGGAGGCGACGCCGTTGACGATGGCTCCCAAGAGGAAGATGAGGCCGCCGCCGATCATGGTGACCTTCCGACCGAGAAGTCTGGTTATCCAGGATGCGAAGAAAGAGGACACGAAGGCGGCGAAGTAGAGGACGGAGGTGAAGGTCGACAACAGCTGGCTGTTGAACTTGCAGTACTGGTTGCTGTCGACGACGTGCCTCTCCTTCTCTAGGACCTCCGGGAAGAACTTCGACAAGAACGTGTCCATGGATGTCACTCCACCTTCCAAAAACAAGATCGACAAGTCAGTTAGATCGAATCGAGTCAAGTCGAGACAAAAAGGATGAGTAGATCACCGGAGATTCCAATGTCGTAGCCGAAGATGAGACCGCCCAAGGAGGCGACGATGCAAGCTACCAAGGCATAGAATGTCAATCTTCCGGGGTAGATCTTCGTCTCACCGGCGGCGATGACATGTCCACCGGCCATGACAAAGGGTATAAAAATGAATGGAGGAGACCGAGTGAACGAGTGAGTTAAATTGAGGGAAGAATGAAGTGTATTTATAGCGGGGACTAAACTTCTATCCATTTTTCAACGTGGCATTTTTTTTTTTTTTTGTTGATATTTTTGCTGAAATGTTCTTCGTATCTTATCTTTTTTATTTTCATTTGAAAAGTCAACATCTGAATCGATAATCATCAGTTATATATATATACATATTGATAAACTTTCGGATAAAATAACTTTTTAAATTTTGGATTACTTTTTATGAAAGTGATATAAAACATAATTAGTGTGATTAAATATTTTAATTAATTTAAAGAGAGATAATTGTGTAATAATTATGTGTTAGCATTTTTTTATATTTATATTTTTTAGATAATTCCAATAGATAATTATTATCTAATAAAGAAATTAATTAGATAGATATTTAAAGAGTGTTCATCCGATCAGTTATCGAATCGCTATCTATCCGTAATTGGATAGCTTCGCTTTCTCATCCTAGATCAATTCGCCTGTCTAACCCTAGCTCGATCTACTTACTTGTCTTGCTCGATTAGTTTGATCGACCAATTCACTTCGGTCAACACACTTATACAATTGGACAGTGGCTAGTTGAGGTAGATCGATTCATCTGGCTAACTTGAGTTAGTCAACTAACTGACTAGTTTGGATTGTACGACGCATTCCACAATCAAATAACTTGACTTGTTAAACGAGATCAATTCACCTGTCTTACTCGTCTCGTTTAGACTTGCTCGATCCACCTTGGTAAACTAATTCACTAGCCTAATTTGTCTAACGCACTTGCCCGACTAGATAGCTCGACTCATTAGGCTAGACTTGTCTCGCTTGACCTGTTCGAACCATTTGAACGACCCGACTAACCTAAACCCCTTCAAATATTTTATACATAATTAAATTAATTAAAGAAATTGATGGAAAATCTCCCAGTTTCCCCTAAATTCAAACCACAAAGGCTTCTTCAACTCGACGGAAACCATCTCGCCGCCTTCGACTCTTCGATTCCTTGCAATTCGCCACGGCGTCGATGTCTTCCTCCATCAGGATGATCGGCAAGTCCAATTCCCAAACTCTTCTTTCAGTTCCAGAGGATCGATCAATCTTTGTTACTCAATTTTTACTAACGTCTCCCCTTTCCTGTTGTCGGAATTGATCGAGACGCAAAGCAGACATAGCCGTCAACTTCACAGGTTCAATACCTTCTTCAATGTGGTAAAAATCACACCTTTTTTGTTGCTTTCGCACTCAAGCTTTCAGTTCTCCCGCAGACAGCATGTTTAAAGGGATCTACAATGGCCGGCAGTGCCACGCCGCTGATATCCCCACCGTGTTAGCTCGTGCGTGGAGCGCCGGAGTCGATCGGATCATTGTGATGCTCCTGCTTTCGCGTCCTGTATTTACTTGTGTTCGTAAATAAAAAAAAAGGGGGTCATTTTTGATTGGTTTTGGTCATTCCTCTTCGTGGTAGGTCACAGGGGGATCACTCCATGAATCAAAGGAGGCCCTTGCTATTGCAGAAACTGATGGTTGGATCGTTTTCCTTCGCTGAGTTTCTATTTGAGCAATGCGAATGCACATTAGTTGTTTGTTTTAATACTTCACTAAGATTGACTACCACTCATGTTATGAAGGACGTCTCTATTGTACGGTCGGTGTGCATCCTACTAGATGTAAGGTGGTTAATCTGCTCAACTGCATCAGTGCAAGGTTACCTTTTGGTGATATTCTAGTAATATTTGATTATTTTTTTCAGGAATTCGAAGACAGTGGGGACCCTGAGCAATATTTCCAGGCGCTTGTGTCTTTAGCTCAGGAGGGCATTGAGAAAGGCAAGGTACACTTCAAATAACGTATTTTTGTGCTGTCAGTTAGCTTGAACTGCATAATGTTTTGATTGATGAGGCAGGAATATGGTTGTATAGATTGTGTCGTTCTCTCTGAGTCACAGGCATAAGTACATCTACAGTTAGATCATGTACTATGAAAGCCCACCTGGCTGAGCTGTTACCCCATTAGATTCTGTAATTGAGCCATTCAATTGACCTTCTGTAAGTCAGCTTGTGCTGTCTTTATCTTAGACTTTAGCTTTGGTCTTTGTTTAGCGTTCCAAGTCATGTTTTACCTTTACTGTAGTGCTAAGCGTAGTTTGTGCCTTACTGAATTTGATTTAGTATTGACTTATTGCAGTGACTTCTTTCTCACATCTTAGGTTCTGCTCTTGTTGTGGTTCTTGGTAGTCAGGAGGTGCAAATGTTAAAGCTCATATACCAATGGAATCTAGGTTATTTCTCTGTTGCATATGGTGTTTAGATAAATCTAAGGAAATTTCTTTAGTAGTTTGCAGATACAGCTGCTGCTTCACCAGTTAGAAAAGAAAAGAATAATGACTTACTAAAAGCATATTTCCTGCTATTGTAAGGCAGGGAAGCATCAACTTGATTAGTGAAACTAACATGGCAGCTTACAACATCATACTACTTATCTAACCTTTGACGTTCAACTTTACAGTGGGAGTAATATGAATGCTCTAGGTTCATTGTCGCTATTTCTAATGCATTAGTTGTACTTTTTTTAAAATAAAAAATGCCTTAATTGAATGTAGGTGGTGGCGATTGGAGAATGCGGACTGGATTATGACAGGCTTCACTTTTGCCCTGCTGAAGTACAGAAGAGGTATGATCAAAACTTCAATTATTGATGTGCAATATTTGGAACCATTGGCTTATGAGAACATGATAATAGTTGTCATTATTTCCATTAGATACTTTGAAAGGCAATTTGAACTGGCAGAAGCTGTAAAGTTGCCTATGTTTTTGCATATGCGTGCTGCTGCTGAAGACTTCTGCGATATTCTTAAGCGGAACAAGGAAAGGTACCCCACCATAGCTGCAGAATCACTTGCTGACGTTTGTGCCCACTGATCGCTTTTTCTCTTGCTGACATTTATTCCCAACTTTTTTTTGCCAAATGAACTATGTTATCAAGACATGTTTCAAAAGGATATGGTTTTGTTTAAATAAACTTTACTCACGGAAGGATACATAAGTCTCTCAACAACATTAATTCCTCAAGGTCTCTTCATATTCTGTTCGCATTCTATTCTATCCTATAAAATTTCTATGAACTTTTAGGATTTGAATAAGTTTAAATTAATGCTTGTTTAAAAGAACTATCGAGTGACTTTTTTACTAAATTATGATGCCTATTTCTGCAAATATACAGTCTTTTCAACTGCTAAGTGCCTTATTTTAGAATTTCTGTTCATCATGCATTATGTGATTAACATGGGCATGACTGGCATATATGCTATTTTGACAGGTTCATTGCTGGTGTTGCTCATTCATTTACGGGAAGTGCAGAAGAACGTGATAAGCTCTTGGCATTTGAGAACCTTTTTATTGGTGATAACCAAAATTTTGTGTTCTATCTAGTACTTATTTTATAACTAGTTGTAGCACTATGTCAGAACTGAAGCTTATTTGTGATCATCTAATAAATAGCTATCCTATTTGATCTTTTAAATTCAGTACTTCTTTCTTTACTCTCAGTAGCTTCATAGTCCTCCAGTGCTGCATTATTTATTGTTTCACATTATAAATATCCACATAGTATTAATTTAGAGTTTTATTCTGATTTTCATTTATATATATATATATATATATTTTAAAATCTAGAGTATGGTGAAAAATTGTTCTCAGATTCAATAATTTTCTTGGAGCTTACAAGGTAATGACATCCTCTATCTCTTATTTGTCCTGACCATAGGCATCAATGGCTGCTCCCTCAAGACACATGAAAATCTTGACGCATTGTGTGGTATTCCAGTTGAGAGAATGATGATAGAAACAGATTCCCCTTACTGTGAAATTAGAAGCACTCATGCTGGAATGCAGTTTGTAAAATCAAATTGGCCCTCCAAGAAGAAGGAGAAATATAATCCTGATTCTACTGTGAAAGGTCGCAATGAACCTTGTTTCGTGAGGTAATTGAATATTATATTTTTTTCAAATTCTTTTGGCAACATGTGTCATAATATCATATATTTATTTAATTTGGCTCTAGGTTGGTTGAACTAAGAAGGCATACATCAAAATCAGATGCATCATACCTTTGTTTTCTAAAGAAGCTAATGTTGGCATAATTTTTTTTTAATTTAACTGTCACGACCCGGAGACTTCCATCTCTATATGAGAGATAACCTCCCTACTCGGACAATATTCATCTCTGCATCAAAATCCACAAATAATACCCAAGAAGGGTACCCAGGCGGTACGAACATGA
>JBBUKS010492828.1:0-15145 GCA_038050645.1 Hedychium gardnerianum
GTAGAACTAGCCACTTGTGCAACTTGATTATCAAGAATCTTCACATGGTTTTCAACAGAGTCCATTCTTCCACTAAGTTTCTTAATATCAGTCTTCATTTCCATTTGAGTAGCTAGGATTTCCTCAAGCATTTTCTATATTCTTGAGGGTTGTGCACTTTGATGGAAGTTTGATGATTGCCCCAATGATTCTTGATTGTTGTTGCAGTAATAAAAGACCCTAAGTGCTGGTTGGGGTCCTCAGTAGGTCCTCCCTCATACTAGTTTTGCTGCACCATAGATATCATAGCGGGATTTATCCCTCAAAGAGAATCCAAATAACATCAATCTTATTACATCCACTGAAATGCCATTAATTTTCATAGTGTTCATATCTCATAAAAAACCCTAAGTGCTGGTTGAGGTCCTCAGTAGGTCCTCCCTCATACTAGTTTTGGTGCACCATAGATATCACAGCGGGCTTTATCTCAAAATTATTGACCTTTATGGATGGTCTGGTAATGCTTGACCTCAGGCCTCTTACATAAGGTGTTGCATAATCATTTAGTGGTTTGTTTGTTATATTAGACTGTATTTGTTCTTCTAACTATTTTTGTAGATTTCTTCTTTTTCTGAATGTTCTGTTAATCTCAAGATCAACAGGCAAAAGATCTCCTACAAGATTAGTACTTCGTATACAAAAAGAACAAATTTCGGTGCTTTAGAGTAAAGTATAAGGACAGATTTATTTGCAAAAGAAAATGCAGAATTAAAGAAAGCAAATAAATTACAAAAATAAATCTATTCACAAAACAAAAAAATGTAAAAAATGTCTAAAGTAACTCAATTGTTATTCTTCTAATGTTAAACTCTGAAGTTCCTGACAATGACATCAAAAACTTTTTATCGTGTATCGCAAGTGCACGGTTACGTCGTCAAGTAATAAAATATCAAATCCACAGGGACTGAGGTTTAAGCACTATGAAGTCACAAACTAAATTATCTAGACTATTGAATATTGTTTGTGAAAGCTTAAGTTGAGAGAGAGAGTGTGTGTGTGTGAGAGAGAGGGAGGTTCACTTGAATGAGAGGGAAGAGTTGGTTGAGAAGGTAATTCTAGGGTTTTGGTTTCATCATGATGCTAGTCAATGTGCCCTAAATTGTTCATCTCCTTACCCTCCGTGATTATAATTTTGTGGAATCCTAACTAGATTATTAGTGTGAGCTCATGAAATCCACCCCAGAGTGTTTACACTATTTGACATCCAATACTACTAAGTAGAAGAGGTAACGTAGAAAGTTCGGTGAAGAAAGTGCTTGAGAACAGGCATGGTCGTGCCAATTTGCACGGGCTAGTTTCAAGTAAGTTCTAGAAATGGTTTCAAAATGAGGCACGACCATGGTGAAGGAAATCCCCCGGATTTTGCCACGGTCATGCCAGTTGGCACGACTTGCCTTTTGTTCTATTCTGGAGCAACTCTGGATATGGCACGGTCATGCCTTTTGGCACGGCCCAGGTGATGACTTGATCTGGAAACTGCTGGTAGAGGTTCTGATGAGACACGGTCGTGCCAAGGGGCATGACCATGTTGGCTTGATGAGGCACGACCATACCAGTAGGCATGGCCATGTTTGCTGAATATTCTTCAAAGCTTGCTTTAATGTCCATTTTTGCTCCAAATTGAGTCATATCAATAAAAATACGAAAAGAGCAGATCTCCGAATAAAAGGAGTAAAAGAATGACAATATAATAAAATAGGATGCAATAACATAAATCATATAACATGAAATATAAGTAGATGTGCGTCAAAAAATATTTAAAAACCCATATAATCTACGCACATCAAGGAGTCTTCTCCGGTCGGCCACCTTCGTTCCAAGCAAGGAAGAGCCGACGGGATAGCTTGTTGTCCACTGACATTTTGCCTCTTCCCGACCTCCTCCGACCTTTGTTTCAGTGAGCAAACATTACTACCGGATCCCCGATGCCTTGGGATACTTCATACCTCATCGGCAGCGAATTACAGATGCCAAACAGCAAGGAAAAAGGTGCGAACAACCCCCTTTTCGGGGCCAGATAACAAGCTTTCTTTTGGGGTTTATCTCTCATTTGGTGTCGTCTAGTTGCGTATGCCGCCAGGCACCAAACCTTGGATTCACACGCAAAGCTAGTACCTTTCGTGAAGATGGAACTCGTGACTTTCGAAGTCGTCTTGAGGAGTTCTCGGCGTGGATACGAATAGAGGCAATGCTCAACAACATTGCTCGGTTGTTGCCCTTTCCACTTCACGTGATCCGCCAAGTATAACTAGAATAAATTTCTTTTCATAAAATTTTATATTGCGATTATGTCTGCACGTGTTATATCTTGCATGCGTGAATGTGTGTTGTAATAAATTAGGATTTATTATTTATGTCTTCCGTTGTGCACGTTTTTGTAACATCTAAAAGCATGCATCCGCGTTGGGCTACCCAACATGCTATATGTTTGTTATGCATTTGTTTGTGGAGGATTTGGATGTACTGTATATACTCTCGATTTATTGGTTATACCTAGTTAAGCAGGTTAGTGGAGTGTTGTGTTGTTGGTTATGCTTTTGGTTAGTAGATGATTATATTGATGCTCTTACTTTTGTAGTAAGTATTATTACCTGAGATTGCTTCCTTTGATCTCCTTACACTTAGTCATGCAGTATCTTCTTATACCCACTGAGTTGTTGTACTCACTACCCTTTGCTTTTCTTTGACCTCTAGGTTAGCAGGTAAAGGACATATGTTGACTACCCTAGCGTCGCCCAAAGATCAGTGCTTGTCGGTCTCGCTCGACTTTGAGTTATCGAGTTTTAGTTTTATGTTGTTGTGATTTGGTTGTTTTTCATTGCGTATCGACTCCTTGAGTTTTGGTAGAATTGTAATAATCTTTACCTTGTTTAGTTTTAGTATGTTTACATGTTCATACATACATACCCGCATTAGCATTTAAATAGTTAGCAAGTTTCTATTTTGCATCGATGTTTGTTTTGCATGAACTGAGTTCGATATCGTTACTTCTCACATTGTCACTAAGGGGTACCGTCTAGTCCTACGTACAAGTATACCCTGAGGGCGTGACAATCTTTTCTTGAGATGCATGTTTGATTGATTTACTCCTTTACCTTGCATGCTTAGTTTTTTTTTTTGCTTAATTTAGAATGGTTAAAAGGATTTATTGATTTTGACAACCTAGTATCGGAAAGAGTTGGGATGATAGTAGGCTAAGGAAGCTTTGTTGAAAGCATGTCTAGGTTGAATCATATGTGTTCTACCTAGTGCAATCAACTTAGTGGATCTAGCTGAAGTTACCTCAGTCAGATATGAGCTAGTTAGACCAAAACTTAGTACTAAGTTCTATGGGTTGATTGTTTTGGTGAAGCTTTGTCTAAGACACATAGTTACTTTAATGATATCAGTTGTGATTCACCACAGTCTGGAAGCTTATGCTAAAAATACTAGCTTGTATGACTCAAAGCTAAGTTTGAATCTAACACAAAATCAAACAATCTTGTTTAAAATTCAAACAAATTATTAACCATCTCACAAAACCTATAAGATACTCTAATTGAAAATCTAGAAATGGGTGAGATGTTAGGTTCAATAAATTCAGTTCGATTAATCCATTAATCCAACTTAATTAAATTAAAAATTAATTAATCAAACTCATTTAATCAAACTTAATTAATTTAACTCAATTAACACTTAATTAACAAAAATTCATTATATTAATATAACTTAATTAATTAATCTAATTAACTAAAATAAATCCAAAATTTATTTAATTAATCTAATTAATTCAAATAAAACTTAATTAAAAATAAATCCTAAATTCATTTAATTAATCTAACTTAATTAATTAATTTAATTAACTAAATAAATCCGAAATTCATTTAATTAATCTAACCTAATTAATTAATCTAATTAATTCAAACAAAACTTAATTAACCAAATTCATTTACTTAATCTAAATAATTAATCCAAAATTAAGTAATTAAAATATTCTAATTAAAACTCATTTAATTAATATAGTTAAAAATTAATCAAATAACACTTAATCTAAAATTTACCTAATCTATTTAATTAATCCTGAATTAATCAATCTAACTCAATCAATTAAATAAATTAAACAATAATCCAATTAATAATACTTAATCGGAGTAATTCAACTTAAACTCACTAAAAATAAAAACTCATTTAATTAATTTAAAATTAATATAACATGAATAAATCAATTAAATATTAGTTAACTAATTTGAATCGAACTTAATTTAATTACTTAAAATATAAACTCAATTAATTAAAATTTTAATTAATAATGTTAACCTAACAATTAATTAAAAACATAAATCTAATTGGATTAACTTAATCAACTCAATTAATTAATCATTTTAAATTAAACCCCGACTTAATTATTTCTATCTAACGTAATTAATCCTTAATAAAATTATTAAACATTAATTTTATTTAACTTAACTATAATTCTAAATGTTAAATTAAAATAATTAACAACATAAACCTAATTCAACTTAAATTAATAACTTAATTAAATTAATTTAAACTTAATTAATTAACCTACTTAATTAACTTAATAAATGCAAATCAATTCAAATTTTAACGTGATAAATCTAAACTCTAACTAAATATAATTCAAAATTCAATTAACTATATTAAAATCCATATTAATAATCAACTAGTAACAAAAGTTAGATATTTTTATAAGGATAATTTCTTAGATGATTTATTTTAAATAGTATATTAAAATCATGCATGCTTGGACTATAAGGACTTAATTAATATATAATCTTGTTCAAATTTTTCTTAAGATTGATTGTTTAAATAAACTTGAAAATTGAGTGTGCTTTCAAAACCCTCAGGGGAGAGTTTTAATTAAGGAGAAGCATGTTTGAAAACTCTTTTTTATTTTCCAAAGCACTTGACCATTTTTTTTGGAAAATTAATCTTGTAACTTCACATATTTTTGAAAGTTCACTTGAAAATCCCAATTTTTTAAATTCAATTTTTTTAAAAATGTTTTTATCCATAACAACTTAGTAATGTTTTGTTTTAACTCCCTATTAGTTTTTGATGTATGTCAAAGGGGGGGGGGGAGAATAGGTTAAAAGCTTTCAAAAAAGTTTTAAGTATTTTCAAAATCTTAAGGACATTAACTTTAGGGGGAGTGTTTAAGTTAAGGGGGAGTTTTTGAAAATTATTTATTTATGTTTTATAAGTTGTTTTTCTTAACTTTGAATCGAGTTGTCATAAATTAAAAAGGGGACGATTGTTGGTGCGGGGAGCACCAAATAATCGAACCTGATTTTGATGTTGGCAAAGATTCAAGGTTAAGACTTATTATTATTCTAATAAGCTTGACTAAGTGTGCAGGAAGTCCTAGTTGGGGCTAGGAAAAGAAGTCTTGGTCGATTGGACTAGACAAGGAAATCCTGGTCAGTTGGATTGGGCAAGAAAGTCCCGGTCAATTGGACTGGGAAAAGAAGTCCTGGTCGGTATGGATTGGGTAAGTGGAATTGGGAAGAAGTCTTGGCAGATTGAGGATGTCGGGCAGAAGTTCTAAGGGTCGAGGATACTAGGTGGGAAGCCCTGAGGGTCGAGGAAACCAGACAGAAGTCTAGATAGGTCGAGGACCAGACGTCTAGAGGGAAGTCCCGAAGGTCAAGATCGAATATTGAACCAAAGTCCCAATATGTCTGGAGGATCATATGTTTAGCAAACAGGTAAACTCTCCTAAGAGGAGTAGGTGAGGACGCATTCCTCGTTGAGGGAACAGTAGGCATCGGTCCGACCTAGGAAATCAAAAAGTTAGGACCGGATAGTCCAAAGACTGTCAAATCATTCTATTTCATATTATTATATTTTATGTGCTAACTCTGTGTGTTAGATTCAGCAAATAAATAACACTAAAATAATAGGTGTTAAATGAGTAATAATCCTATAGAATTTTTTGAGAATTTTTCTGGATTTAATCAGAGCTAATATGATAAGTTTAAGGGAATATAAATAATAGACTTTTGGAAAGCCTATTTGAAATATCAATTAAGTGAGAGTTGATTATTATAATTAACCTAAGGTTGAATTTAATTAATCTAAGGTTATAATAAGCCTAAGTTGTCCTTATTTCTATTTCTCATTTTCTCCGATTCCTCCCTAGCCGCCGACCTTCACTCGATCTTCTCCTCCTCCGGCCGACACCACCGATCCTAGCCTTCACCCGACACCACCCCCCTCATCACCGGCCAACTGCAAGCCACAACCGGTGACCAGGCAGCGATTGGAGGGAGAGGCTAGCCTGATCTCCTTTCCCGATCCCTCATCTCCTCAAGGAGTCGGCTGCCGCCCTTTGTCGCCGCCTCATCCTTCTCCGGCCACAACAGTTAGATGAGGGTGGTCATATGTGCCACCACGATCAGTCCCCCTTCGGATCTCCACCCGAACTCTTCCTTTGCCCGATCCACACTGCCGCCCATTGCTGATTGTGACTCTCCATCGGTGTGATGTGCGTAGATTATATATGTTTTTATGCATTATTTGACTCACATCTTCTTACATTTCATTGACATAATCTACATTATCGCACCTCATTTTATTATGTTATCATACTTTTTACTCCATATCGTTCAAAGATCTGCTCTTTGCGTGTTTTCATTTACAAGATGTGTTTCAGAGAAAAACGGAATTTTTATGGAGAGTAAAGAAGGAAACTAGAGCATGAAGAAGAGTAGCTAGGAAAAACCCTGGTCGTGCCTCCTAAGCATGGCCAAGGCACATGTTGTGTGCCTCCCCAGGCAGGGGCATGTCTCAGATGCAGTAGAAGCTCAAGTTCTGGTCGTATCTACCAGACACGATCGGGTGACTTATATGAAGAAGGTCAAGGCACGATTGTGACTCACAAACACGGTCGTGTGTCAATCCTGGGCAAACTTGAAGCATGGTCGTGTCTCCCAGACATGACCGTGTCTCACCTACAGTGCATCCTCAAACCTTGGTCGTGCCTCACAAGCATGATCGTGCCTCCACCCATCGAAGACTCAAGTTTTGGCCGTGTCTCCCAGACAAGGTCGTGTGCCAGAAGAGACATGGGTCGTGCCCCATGCCTATAAAAGGGGGGTTTTGCCCCTTTCTCAAGGGAGGTTGTTCTTCCCTTCTAGGGAGAACACTAGGTTCTTCCACACTTCATCTTCCAGAGATTTCTCCGGTGATCCGAGGTGGACTTCTTCGATCCATCATCATCCAAGCATGTAGAGCACTCCCAAAGACCAAGACAACATCCGGCTAAGCATTCCATCCCTCTTTCTTCTAGACTAGGGCTTGAATGCTTCTTTCTATGTCTTTGTGCTTTCTTTCCTTGTCTACGGAGTAGATCTCTTGTATTCTAGGGCTAGGGAGTAACTATAATGTGATTGATGATGTATGAACTATTGATATGCCAATTTTTCATTTCTATGAGATGTTACCTCTTGTGCTATATGTGTTGTGTCTTGTGCATGTTTGACAAAATGTGTATGTGAATGATGTATGTAGATCTAGGATTTTGCTTCTATGTTAAGGTTGCTACTAGAATGGATAATCGGGAGATCCTTAGTGATAAAGGATTCTCATTCAACCGAATATTTGTGCCCTTAGTGACAGAGGGCACAGACACTTATTCCACTTTTTAGAGTTAAAAGACCTTGATATAAGAATTTACCCTAGTTCATACGAGTAATGTTGAGAATTAGAAGATGATCATGTTATAGAGACATTATCTAATATCATAGTGAAACCGAAAGCCTAGAATCGCTCCCTAAACTAACCTTCACAATTCACTTCCCTCTCACTTGGACCTAGACCTCACAACTCTCTCTCAACTCTTTCTCACACTTCTTTCTCTCTCAAGTTCAAAAGTTCACAACTCGACTAGTCTAGATAACTTTCTTCACAAAATCACTAGTGCCTTAATCCGCAATCCCTGTGGATACGATAATCTTTTATATTACTGACAACGTTGTCGTGCACTTACGGTACATAACAAGTTTTTGGCGTCGTTGTCAGGGATTGTTTGAAATTAACATTAGTGATTTAGTTAGCCTAGACATTTTTTTCCTTTTATTAATAAATTTTGCATTTTATATACTTGTAAATAGTTTTCATTGTTCATATATAGATAATTCAAAAATATTACAATTTGATTTTACATATTACATAACCCAAAAATATTGTAATTTTTTTTTTACTTACTTGTGGACAGTTTTTGCTTACACAATACATAATCTAAAAATATTACATTTTCATTTTTTTCGTACATACATAATTGAAAAAAAAAATCATTCTTGTTTCTTGCTTTATACTATATATTTTTCCTTTTTCCTTACACAAAAACTTAATTCGGAGTTTGTTCTCGTATGCGTAGAGTTGCAGATAATCTATTACCATTTGATCCAAAGATAGATAGAACTTTCAGAAGAAGAAGAAAAAATCTACAAAATAATTTAGAAGAAGAGCAAGAACACTTAGATATGACAAACAAACTGTTCAAAGACTATGCAGCACCCTATGCAAGGGGCCTCAAATCTAGTATTAATTTTGAAATCAAGCCGGTGGTAATTTCTATGGTACAACAAAATAAATATAGGGGTGGACTCAATGAAGATACAAATCAACACTTGGAGACGTTCTATTAGATATGTAGTACCATGAAGATGAACGGAGTAGCAGCAGATGTCATAAGATTATTATTGTTTGGATTCTCACTAAGAGATAGAGCCGAAACATTGTTAAATTCCCTACCTCCAAACAACATTACATCCTGGGAATAATGTGAACAAGCATTCTTGCAAAAATTCTTTTCTCCAAGCAAGACAACACATATGAGGAATTTAATAGCTAGCTTCAAACAACATGATGGGGAATCTCTTTATGAAGCATGGGATCATTTCAAAGGACTTCTAAGACAATGCCCCCATTACGGACTAGAGAAGTGGCTAGTTATCCACACTTTCTACAACGGAATCAACTATCATACTAAGGTCTCTTTGGATTCTGCAGCAGGCGGAGCTTTGATGTATAAGAGTCTAGATGAAGCAAAAGAAATTATAGAAAATGTGGCTATGAATAATCATCAATGAGCATTGGAGAGAAGTAACCCAATTAAAATTTCAGGAATACATGGGGTTAACACTTTGGATTTAATCTCTGCTAAAATGGATGCCCTTACTAAGAAATTCGAAGCCATAAGCACCAATCAAGCAAACGCAATCAGTATAAGTTGTGAAATATATGGTGAATGAAACATGCAAAGGAAACTTGTCCACTCAGAACCATAACTGCACAATTAGCTCAAATAGAACAAGTAGATGCAATTGGAGATTTTAATTCAAGACCATTCAACCCACATTCCAACACATACAACCCTAGATGGAGAAGTCACCCAAATTTCTCCTATTGCAATAATAATCTAGAGCAAATGGGGCATACATCAAATTCTCAACAAACATCACAACCCTCGCGCTTAGAGAAGTTAATTGAGGAAATGTATGCCGATCAACTAGAAATGAAAAATGATATCAAGAAGTTTTGCGGGAGGATGGATAATGTTGAAAATTACTTAAAAGTTATTGATAATCAAGTGGCACAGATTGCTACATCTTCCTCAATAAAACAAGGATCATTTCTAGGAAAACCTGAAAATAATCTAGTTGAGCATTACAATGCTATTGAGCTAAGAAGCAGACGGACCTTGAAGCAACCCCAAGTTACCGCTACATCTGAAGGGATCAAGAGTACACCAATCAGAGAGTCAACTCCTTCTTCTACAAATCATAAGCACATCCAAGAAGAGGTTGAGAACAACAACCCGATTGAGGCTAGCCCACATGATAGAATTGTACCACCGGTGCCCTTTCCTCAACATATTATAAGTTCAAAAAGGGATGAGAAATTCAATCAGTTTTTGAAGAAAATCAAAAAGATATGCATTGATATACTACTCATTGATACCCTGCAGCAAATGCCCAAATTTTCCAAGTTTTTAAGGAACATTCTTTTTCAAGACGCAATAAAGATGACGGTGAAACAGTAGCCTTAACTGTAGAGTGCAGCGCCTTACTATCAAACTTTATGCCTCTAAAATTGAAGGATCCAGAAAGCTTCTCGATTTCCTACACCATCGGGACTACGATTATTGAAATAACTTTTTGTGATTTGGGGGCTAGTGTTATCCTCATGCCACTTTCATTGTGTAATAATTTAGGGCTGACAAACTTGAAACTTACCACTATGACATTAGAACTGGCATATCACTCCCATAGATACTCACTCGGTATTCTTAAGGATATTCTAGTAAAGGTAGGAAATTTCTGGGTCCCTATCGACTTTGTGGTCCTAGAGATGAATGAGGATTCTAAAATTCCAATCATCTTAAGAAGGTCATTCTTGGCCATCGCCGGAGCTATATTTGATTTGAAAGATCACAAGCTCACATTGGCGGTGGGAGAGGACAAAGTATGTTTTGATCTATCTAACTCCTCTTATACTCTACTTGTATCTGATGACTGCAATAGGTATAATGAACTCAAACAAGTAGAGTCCAATAAAAAGTCCCTGAAAGAAATGCAGAAGCCACCGGAGGAATCACATTCTAGTGGCAATGGAAAAAGTGTTTGACTCAACCCTGAAAAGTAGGGGTCCAAGCCCTGAAGGCCAGAAAGGGAGCATAACCCCTTCAAGGCCAAGGCTCCAAGTTGAGCCAAGTTAGGGGTCGAGCTAATGACCTTAAGCAAGCACTTCTTGGGAGGCAACCCAAGGGTTTACTTTAGTTTTAGTTTTTGTTTCTTTATCTTTGTTAATAAATTTTGTTAATATTTTTCTTTTATTTTATAGGTTCGAAGGCCCACACGAGCTGGCCGTGGAGTTTCCTTGGACGTGTAGGGCCAATTGAGAGAAAATAAGCAAAGAAGAGCCACAAAATAAGAAGCGTGACCGGGGGTGTTTCTACTCCACATGGCCGTTTTGGATGACACACGGTCGTGTCACCCTCTGCAACAAATCAGGTAATGGTCGTGTGACAGAGACACGACCGTGTCTTCAAATCAGAAGCTTCTCAGGTCAAGGTCATGTCTACAAGACGGCCGTGTCTCCAGTTGTAGGAACTCAAGTAAAGGTCATGTTTAAAAAGCACGACCATGCTTCAATTACAGAAGGAGCTCAGCTTCAGGTCGTAACTCAGAGACACGACCATGTCCCTTCCAAGAACCACTCAAGACACGAGCGTGTTTAATAAACATGGTCGTGTGACTGGAGCAGCGACAACTCAAGCACGGGACGTGTCTATTTAACACGATCGTGTGGTGACCCAAGTCTGTTTCTAAACCCTAGAGACACGGCCGTGTATCCTCTCACACGATTGTGTATGACTTTTCCTCTTCCTCTTGCCTCTTCCTCTCCCCCTTCCTCCATTTCTTAATCCATCTCCTCCTTTGCTTTTTCTAATTTCTCCACATCACATAAAAAGCTCTCACCCTTCTCTTCTTCCACAAAGAAAATCTCTCCCTTCTTCTTCACCACCATCTTTCATCTCTTCACAAGGGCTCTCTCCCAAGATGTTGAAATACTCTAGAAGAAGATCGAGCTACCAAAATGAAGGTTCATCCAACAATAAAGGAAAAGAAAAGCTTCCTTCCGAGAATGAAGAAAGGGAATGCTTCAAGGGTATAAATCAAAACTTTGGTATTATCTATGAAAATGAGGAGCAAAAGTTTCATTTCAATTCTTTGATTAAACACCCTATTTCTTGCACTAAGTATGTGGATTATGATACTTTGGATGCTTTAGGGTTTACAAATGATGTTGAATGGTTATATGGTAGGGTTGGGTGGAATGGTATCATAAAAATGAATTATCCAACATACCTTACAATTACTTTAAAATTTTTGAGTTCCATCAATTTTAGATATAATAACCAAGAGTCGGAAATAATTTCATTTAGATTGTTTAATGATTAACTATGTTTTGACTCTTAATGATTTCAATGCATGTTTCGACTTGCCATATGGAAAAAAATAATTAACTTCAAAGAAATTCAAAAGTTCAAAGATATGGGATGAACTTGGGGTTAATGGAAGGCATTTTATACCGGCTATCTCTAGGGCTTCATGCATTGTAAACCCAATCTTTCGTTACATCCATTTAGCCATGCGACATATAATTTTTGGCCAATGTGAAAATGAAGGTATTGTGCGTCATTGTGAGTTATTGAGTTTATGGGCTATGATTGAAGAAGTGAATTTCGATATAGGGCTACTTTTTGTTAAACACTTGGTTAGACTGGTAAATCTTCTTTCACTAGCCCTATCATTTCAGGAGGGTTGCTCACTCGTATAGTGGTTGTCTTAGGTTATGACTTAGAGAGATTAGACATGGTGGAGAATACCCCCAGATTAGATATGGAGTTTTGTTTGGCTTTAAAAATGATAAAAATGGATGAACATGGATACAAACTCATATTAAAAGATAAATTCCCTTTAGCTTTACTAAACAATGACTTGACCACCATAAGAATCAATGAAAATTGGTTAATGTTGAATGCCTCTAAACAACCTTTGATTATTGAACCTTCCATTCACATGCCTTTGAGTGGTCAACTTTCAAATAAACACCCTCTTTTAAAGTTTAAATTTTCCAGATTTTAACCCATTTTAGATACACTTCATCATGACATGACCATCAATAAAAGTTTGTTAGAGCATCATCATGTAATGTCGGATGAACAATTTCAATTTTTGAGGGAACACTTCAAGAGAGAAGAAGAGTTATTTCAAAAGATTATTGATTTCATGGAAGTGCAAAGAAATGATTGAAAGAAGCAAGAGGAATTTTGAGCTTGAATGAGACAAACCCAAATAGAAATTGTCTCTATGTACACTTATCCTAAAAACATGGAAAAGAATTGGTAGTGATAGAGGCAGGTATAGTTGTTGGTGCTCCCTAAGACTGTGCCCCTTGATCTCCACTAAGTAGTTGACGGGCTCAACCCTTGTTTCTGACTCATCATCAGTTGGCGCCTCCGAAGTGTCGATATTTTTTGCATCATGGTTGAGATCCTAAGTGCCAATAGGCCATTGTCAGGGTCATCCTAGACTACGACCGTGTGTAAGGGATGTTTCACTAGGTGTCATTCCTACTATGACCAAGTAAATGAGTACCTAATAGAAAGGTATAGTAACAACTACATAACCAACTAAATGAGAAAGTCTAACCAACTATACCTCAATTTTCTATGATATAAAACTTGTCTAACTAGTAACTAAAATAAATAGTCAAAACAAAAGGTAAGATAACCACTAGAGGTATACATAGCTTAGAGATGCCCTTCGGCTTGCCTTGTAATCCCAAAACTCAAAAAACCATAAATTGAGATGAGATGGAAATCCCAAAACACAAAACCCATAATTGAAATTGAACCATGCTCTGATACCAATAAAATTGTCACACCCTGAGAGTATACTTGTCCAAAAAATTGGACGGTACATCCTAGTGACAATGTGAGAAATAATCAATATTGAACTAATAAAAAGCCAAAAATAATTATCGATGCATATTAAAAACCACTAAGTTACTAATTGCATGCAGGTATGTATGCATGTACATGTGAATATACTAAACTATACAAGATAAAAGTAAACTATTATAACAAAACTCCAATATTTGATGAAGAAAGAAAACCATACATAGTGGCAGCGGAAAAAGAAACTAAAACAACTTGGAAAGAAGAATCCAACTCAAGTGGGATCGGCTGCCAGGACCTTGGAGTGACACGACACATCTTCTATCTATTAACTTGGAGGTCAAAGAAAAGCAAGGAGTAGTGAGTACAAAATACTCAGTGGGTATAAGAAGATAGTGCATGATACTAAAGTGCAAGGGAGTCAAAGGGAGCAGTCTCAAGTAACGTTAATTACTAACATAAATAGGTGCGACAACATAATGTCTATAAACCTGATCAACCAGGTATGACCAATACATGAAGTGTACATACCGTGCATCTAAATCATGCAATATATATATATATATATATATATATATATATATATACAGTTTTGATAGCCTACACACCCTTATATGAGTGATCATGGGCGACAGCCTACGTGGGCACCTGATGTGGCTAAAAATAAATTTTTTTAATACATCTCTTCTTTCTCTCTTCCTTCGCGCGCGCTTTTTTTTGCCCCGATTGTCAATATTTTTTTTCCAAAAAACTTCAAATCCTGCCGCTTCTCTTTCTCTCCTCTCTTTCCCCTGGTTCACTAAACCCTTTCTTCCTCTCATCTCTTTCCCCTGGTTCCCTAAACCCTTTCTTCCTCTCATCTCTTTCCCCTGGTTCCCTAAACTCTCAATTCATCTTCGGTGCCGCCGTCGCCTCTCCATGCATCCCTGACTATTGTCTCTCGTTCTCACGCCATCTCTCCGGGGATCCCTCGCTGTTGTCGCACGTTCCCTTCCTCGCTGTTTTGTTCCTCTGTTACAGAGGTTAGTGCAGATTTGTTATATTTTAGTTTAGTTTTGGTGTTGTTATGTTTTGATGCGTGATGCTGTTTTGTTCTAATATAGTTTTTTTCTGGTACTGTATTGTGCTAGTGCGTGGTGCTGTTATTTTTGTGCTGATTTTTTCTAGTTCTGTATTGTTCTAGCACCATATTAATACTATTTTTAAAAAAACAGCACTTGTTTGATACTGGTTTCAAAATAAGATCATATTTATATTATTTTTGAAAAAAAAACAGCACTGGTGTTGGTTTGAACAAATCAGTATCATGTTGGTGCTGATTTGAACAAATCAACACCAATATGGTGCTGTTTTTTTTAAAACAAGACCACTTTGGTTTTAATTTCTTTAAAACAACATAATATTAATCCTGTTTTTTAAAAAACAGCACCATATTGGTGCAGATATGTTTAAAACAGTACCACGTTTGTGCTAATTTATTTAAATTAGCACCACATTAATGAAATTTTTGAAAAAACCAGCATTGGTTCTTTTTTGAACAAACCAGCACGACGTTGTTGCTGGTTAGTTGAAAAACAGCACCATATTAATGGTGTTTTTTCAAAATAGAAGTCTTCAACTACAAAATAGAAGCCA
>JBBUKS010492848.1:0-15140 GCA_038050645.1 Hedychium gardnerianum
AATAATAAATTTAGCTAAACTTAACATTTAAGTTGGATTTTATTTATATCTAACAATTAAAAGACAATGCAAGTAATGAAATCTAATATAGCTTAAAATAAAAATGCATATGAAAATTAATCTAGCAACATCAAGTTGAATCTAGTGAAACGAAACCTAACTAAAAAAATTATCAAACTAAAACTTAACTATTTAAGTAAATATTAAATCGAACAACTTACAAGCATCATTCAATTATAACCAAATACATGAAGTGTCAAATATGAAAATCAATTCTATTACAAGCAACAAACAATAATGAATTCTAACAAGAAATAAACCATCAATGAAAAACAAACAACAAACAATAATCAATTTTATATCAAATCCAAGAGCACAGCCACGGCCGACAGCGCGCAACCCTGACCGGCAACGCACAGCCGCGGCCGGCATCGCGCAGCCGGCCACGCGCAGTTGCGCCGTCGCCAGCCACGCGGAGGGAGAGAAGAGGAGAGAAGAAGGGTATTAGCATATCTTCGTGATGGCGGAACTCGACGGCCGACGATTGGAGGGAGAAAAGAAGAGAGAAGAGGATAGAAGAGCGGTCGGCCGATCGATCCCTCTCTAAAACTCATAATTTAGCGATGAATTTTTTTTTCCGTTGTAAAAGAGGACGAAAATTATAGTTTGTCTGCCTCGTCATCTCAATAAAGATGGAATTAACGACGAAAAATATTTTTCATCAATATTTAGGGATGACAATTATTTTTTATCATTAATTCGATCATTAATCATGAGTGTTTGATAGTAATAATCCCAAGGCCACTTTCATCCTTCTATAAATTCAAAAGTTTCATATGGGACGGTCCAACGATTAACATCTGGAGAAAAATATCCTGCACTTTAACTGAGAATTGAACTGTATGCTTGAGAGGCTGAACCCCCAACCGCTGACTGCTTGGGAGACTTCATCCCTTTTTTTGTCTAGATAAGCATCATTACCTGATTGATTCTAATAAATTCGAAAATCATTTATGATAAAAACTCGGTCACTTGATATTTTCAAAAGAAAAAAAAAAAAAAACATTCATTTAGTTTTGCTCTCCCTATAATCCAATCATTGATTAATCCATTAGTTTGATTACGATATTAACGGACGGCTCAGATATAAGACAGCAACATACAGCCACCAGTGGACCGGTCGAAAAGAATTAGGTTTAGGGTTTCCTCAGCTGGCTATAAATTACTTCTACCTCAGGCATCACATCAGGTTCCCTGCCCCCCTCCCTTCCGCCGTTTCGTTTCGTCTGTTCTGTTGTTCTACTGCGTTTTGCTTCTCTCTTCTTCTTCGTGTCTCTGTGTTTAGGGTTTCTATATTCCCTTTGTCAAGAGGCATTCGATCATGTGATGAGAAACTTCTGCAATAAAGTAATGAAGTGTTTCATGATTTTAGCTTATAAGTCTCTGATGACGTCTCTATTTTTTTATTTTTTTTTGCTGTAATATATTTCTAGATTGACTTGATTATTGTAGTGCTTTATTTTATCGGTGTTTTGATCCGATTAAATTTGTTTTTGGATTTAACTTGATTCTTTATTCAGAAATTTTTACTTTGTAATTTGCTTGTGCAATGATGAATAATGAAATAGAGAAACTCATGTCAGACTTTAGAGATATTTCGATATCAATGAGAAGACGTTTCATTTTCCTGAGCCAGGCTTTTTGTTTTATGAAATCGTGTTTATGAGTATTGGAAAACTAAAATACCTTTTTGTCGAATTTTTTTAAGTAAAATAGTGGTAACTTTATTATTTATATATTAAGCTTATTTTTTTAATATATTTTTTAGTTGATAATAGATATTTAAATATTTAATTTTATAAAAGAAAATATTTATCATTAAAATAAATTTTAAATATATATATATAAAAATTTATCTTAATAATTAATATTTTTGAATTCGTTGTTAATTCATGAAGAAGAATTTTTTTTATAATAATTGAGTTTTAAATTTCAAATACTTGATTTATGATGGGTGACACTTTATTTCGATTGTGGCAGAAAGGTGAGCTCGCCCTCGGCGCCTCCCGTCAGTTCGTCCCAGAATCAACACGGAGGAGGTAAATCACGGAGGTTAGTTTAGTCAGCCCGAACAGTGACTAATGCATAAGAGGGATATTTCGGTTTATATATTGTGTTCATGGATGGTGAGCCATAAGTTAAAATGGAACAAATTAAAATTGATTAAATTAAATTATTTTTTAAACAAACTGATCAAATTTTATTATTAAAATTAATTAATTTAATTGATTATGGAATTAATTAATTTTTTAATGGTTTAATTGATCTGTAAAATTTAATATTAATTAAATTAAAACTTTAAATTTAATATGTTCTATTGATAATTTGATTTACTTGATCTTTTTTTCATCCATATAAATTAATAATTTTTGTTTATTCCAATAAAAGTTTTTTAAATAATATAATAATAATAATTTAAGCTAAAAACATTTATATTAAAAGTTCTAAAAAAGTTTTGTTGTTTTTTATGCACACAAAAGTAGAATGGAAAAATATATAGTAGAATGAAAAAGGTAGGAAAAAGACAAATTAATAAAAAATAAAGAGGTTGATTACCTTAACAGAGAGAAAAAAAATAGTTAAAAGGTCACATTCTTCCATCTCCATGATAAATGAGGGTAAAACCAACAGTTAACTGACATTAACCAAAGCTTCAAGGTCACAAATCAATTGTTAACTTCATTTACATGAACAAGGTAAATATTGGCATGCACCAAAGAAACACCTGAATCTATTGCCCCTCTAAAAGTTACATGGTTGGAACATCTGGATCTATCGTCGCGGCGATCCTTCCTTGTGTATAACGCGCAAAGTTTCATGCAGATGGTGCACGGCTGTGTCGTAGTTCAGAAACCCCATGAACCAGAATTCATGATTGTCGACCGAGACTATCTGAATATATTTTTCAGCAGAATTTGTTTTGCTTGTAGAGGGCACAATTGACATCAGCTGATGCAAGGGAATTGCAACCTGCAAATTAACCATGATGAGAGTTTCAGTTGGTAAACTCGATTAAATTAATAAAGCATAAATGAGACGAAAAGGAAAATAAGAATGCTTCATATTAATCATTACATCACAGATTCTTACTACATTAAATCGTAAAAAATTGCTGAAACACACTGATTTCTATTACAATCTGCTGGTGTATGGAAAAGAAAAGAAACTCAGGAGGAAAATAAAAATGATTAACCTGAAAACATCGAAACTAGGACGACCTGTCTGATTTCACGTAAGTTTTTCATCGACCGTTAGGATAAATCAGAAAGTACTAATGGAGACTCATATAAATAGCCAGCATTTTTAGGTTCGTTTATCACTGGAGGAAAAATCTCCTGCAATGCGTCGCAATTAAAATTTGAACCTAGATCCCTTGGTTATCTATTGAAGAACCTAATCATTGTACCATTGCCCGGGGACAACACAGGAGGAAAACAAGGTTCTATGCATGAGGCTGTGCAAAACAATTTGAGAACTCAATGAAGATCCTATCCGAGTCAATGAAGCAAAAGCTACGAGGAGGTGATCGTGGGGGTTCAGCAAAATAAACATGTTGAAAATCAAAAGTAAACTAAATTAAAGCAGAAAATGGGATGTTTGTTAAACTTGATGCATTAAGTTCGTTGTTATTATTCATCTACTCAGAGATCCAAGAACAGGCCAGAGTAAATCAGTCGAGAATTTTTAGGTTGTTCTTCTATCAATTGTTAAAATATTAAATGTTGCTTTAAAGTTTACTCACTTTAAGAGGGTCAACTGATTAAGTTATAGATTAATCATCAACATAATACTGCAGCGGAAAAATATCCGAGCAAATTGCCATCCCTACAAGCTTCTGCATCTATCATAGTGCAGCTACTAATAAATTTAAAAAAAAAAGATTAGTACTGAGAAATTGCAACAAACCATTAATTGCTTATATTATCTAAAATGGGTATAGGCTTAGATGTCCAACACCTAATTTTTTAAGAGTTTTTACAAGCGGTCAATGTACGTAGGTGTTAAACTTGGAGTGTAAGTGCAACAACACAGGTACATGAGCAGAAAATTAAGAGTCAATATCAATGTAAGAAAGACTCAACGTGTATGGGATATTGGTGGGTGTATTCTATAATACATTAAGATCCAGAAATAGGTGAAATTGATCTCCGATATTCATGGTTTTGAGAATCTTGATACCATAACCAAGGATAAAACAGAAACCGATATGGGAAAATACCAATACTTTGCCATTGTAAAGGACTGAATGGGTAGAACATGAAGCCATACAGCCTAGAACAAGGTCAAATAATAATTTCGAGCTGTTAGGCTAGTCTTTTGTTGAACTGCTAGCTAGGTATCCATTTGAGCCAGGCATACCAGATGAGTTCAATATGCTAACATCTAATAATAATTAATATAGGCAATTCAATTGTAAGTTTATTAATACAATAAACTGTCCATGCAATGACTAACTAGAGCATGAGGTGGGCATTTGCCCTCCTCTTTCCTCAAAGGAAAAAAAAAATGTGAGAACTTGAGATTCCTGATATAAATTTGGTGGATTAAAAATATACCTTAAAAAGACTCCATTCAGTCTGTTGTCCAGATATGTAAGGAAGAGGGTTATCACTAGAAAAGGCAAGTTTTGCAGTAGAGAGGTAAAGGACTCCCATTATTGGGCCAGCTGATGTTGATAGGTAGCAAACAAAAGAATCTATAAGTTGCTCATCAGGAAATGCATCGAAAGTTTGACGGAATATTTTTTCATAACCGCCTTCTGCTATAACTTTGGTACCCTGAGCAAGTCTTCCCATAGCTGCATCAACCAAGCTAGGTCCTGTTTTCACTGGGTGGAGAATGATCATGTTTCAGTGCAAATAGCAAGTTGAGAATTTATACAATTAATCATAACTCGCTTTGTAGATTAATCCATAAATGTAAGACACAGCTTCCTTGTCAGTAAAAGGTAGAATAAAGGCCATTTATAACTGAAGAAAATGAATAACCTATTCAATACGTAGGTGAAAACAACAGGTCTACCAATATAATGTTGGTGCTACTAATATGGTATGACACAAACTCTTTGCAATGATACATTCCTTGAGTTTCAGGATCCCTTTTTTTTTGTCTCGAATGGCTTCCAAAGAATCTGTTATTGTTCATGAAGTCGCAAGCTTTTGAAAACTAACAAGATAGTTCATAGCAGTTTGGAAGAAAAGAAACTGAAACATTTTGTTACGTGCAAGTAAACAGAATCACTCTACTAGCATAAACTTCGAAAGTTAAAATTGATGATGTCAGCCTATGAAGAGAAAATTATGCTATCTCCTTCCTAAGTTTTTACTCTTTCCTAAATTCAACTATACGAGTGTGTAGGGCCATCATTACATCATGCACAGAATGAGATGTGGTCTTCTTTGTCAATTATCTGCTACATGGGATTCCAAGAATGTAATAGGATGACACTATGACTAAGATCAAAGTTCATGCAGAGCAATTTGTTTCACCATTTAATAAATTCTCCATGTCAATATTTGCAATCTAACCTCCCAACTTAAATCCCTCCTTGTAAAGCCACTCAAGAATCTACATATTGAAATGTTCCAATAAAAAAACCAGGTTAACTACGATCAAAAAAAAGAGAAACTGAAGCTGCTCATCAAATATTCAATTGTCTTTGATATGCGATTGAATCACTAAATTGCAGAAGAATCAAAAAGAACTTGCTATTTGAGCATGCTATTGATTTATACATTATTGTGAATGTTTGTAAGCAACAGACATATCTCAGTATACACTGTATATATGAACTTCCATGTTTGAAGTTGGAGAAGATATTCACAGAAAAACTTTGAACTATGATAACAATGCATAAGCAGCAGCATTTTCAATAGTATAGAATTTCCAAAAAAAAAAAACATATGTGCTACATGCCATTGCCTAATTTATATGATATAATTCTGATATACCAAACAAAAACAATCACTAGCCATACAACAATCTGTTGTGTATGTATATAAACTTCTTTGAAACACAATTTCGAAATGAAGACTTGCAGTACAGAGTTTTGAGATATTTGAGTGTGGCATCAGACTTGCAAAGAAATGCATCTACAGAAAACCATCACTAGAGATGAATGCAGGAGAAACTTTAATTAGAGAATTTGTCCATAGATGTAAGATAGGGGTGAAATTGGGTTGAGTCAGGTTAGCTTTTGACCAACATAAAAACCAACCTAAGTCTTCCAAGTCAAGAAAAATTGATTCCAAATCAAGGCTCGACTTGAGTATGGGAAGCTATTGACTGCTAAATCAGACTCAATTGAACTGAGTGGGTTATCGGATTTGTGGGCTAGGCCAAAATAATGAGTTAAATGAATGCTCAATAATAAGGTTAGTGGTTATATAAATTAAGTTAAATGAGTTGCAACTTGGAGATGATGTGATTTTAAGGAACAGAAGATATGAAAGTGTAGAAACATTGAAATTTAATGGTGCCTCTTAGAGTCACGATAGGAAGAAGTAAATAGATTAGGACTATCATATCGCTAAACATACTTATTAGATTTATAGGTTTTTTATTGGTGTAAATTACTCCATGAATAGGTGGTTTATTAAATGTATTTATATTTCAGATAAGTTATATTTTATAATTAAATGTGAATTCTTTGACTTAATTGGTCATTTAGGCTAGGTACCCAAAATTCACTTGAGATCCAAATTTGAAAAAGCTAGATAAATCTGAAAACACTATATCTTGTTGCACCAAATAGAGCAACAACTACATACAGCTGAACACGGTATAATATCACCACAAACACATCCAAACTACTCACCAACCTCTATATAATCAATCCACTTACAACTAATTGAGCTATAACTCCTAAACGTTAGTGCAAACCCTCTCCACAAGCCAAGGAATCAACTAAGTGGTTAGCATAGAAAATAGAAGTATTTCAACTTTTCCATGTGGTGGGGGATCCTATTATTCAACCACTAGGATCAAGCAAGCTCTCAATGTCTAGCTATTCAGATCAGTACAACAGTTGAATAAGAAGGATATGGCATGGAAAATCTCTCAGGAAAATAAAATTTTCCTCAACAACGACCCCCTTTTTCCCACTGCTTCCATAGGGCTTATAACAATGATAATATTTAGCATTTTAGGACTACTAATGTACGATATACAAGTATCACCACTTGAATCGCCCTTTGCCTTAATGCACCATAATGGGTCTCCTATTCAATAAAGGAGACCTCACAGTAAAGATAAGGATTTTACCTTTGAAACACATTCTAACTTTGAGACACATTTAATTTACTACTGTTGTGGACCAATCACCAATCAGTAAATATGCACATCTATACATCTATATGGGCGTACATGTAAAATATGTTACTGATTAACAAGGGGGCCTACCTAGGGTTCAAGGTTGGAAATAATTTCACTCCTCAACATTATTTCAGATTTATCATCTTTTTTAATAAAAGCGAGAGTCAGTCTCCACTATGCCTTCATGTTCAGCAATGAAGCCTTCCATGTGAGTATCTTTTGCCATCCTACTCTTCGTTGTAGCTATGTTTGTCACTGATCTATTCTACGCAATTGACTTTTACTCACTCACAAGCATTAGTTGTGGAGTCTTTCCCTCATCTGCATGTCACTTGTGGATAGAGTGGCATCAATCACATGCAGATCAAACACCACTAGATCCTGCATCACCATGATAGGTACTGATAGCTTGAACACCACCTCATGTGACTGCAGAGTGAAGTCTTAACAAAATTCTCTAAAGATGGCATTTGCTCCTTTATTTTTCTGCCTATGTTTATTCAACTTTGTGTCAGTGATTCTCGTGAGACCAAGTAGTAGGCGAAGCCCCCCGCCTTCATCATGTGTTCATCTCCTGGCAATGACAGAAAATTTCCCACTATAGCTTAGTTTGATACTTTCTCTCTGTCAACTCAGTCTAGTTTTACTATAATTGTTCTCGTAGAGGAGTACCCCAAGGCTCCTCCAGCTCCAGTCTATTGTTAGTACTTCATGTCAGCTAGTTAACTCATTTGCCCATGGTAGTACCCCTACTATTTGTATATTCCATATCTTTGGGTTGTCTCCCTGAATCCTCACTCAAGAACCTTTGCATATATCACCAGTAACATATCCTCTTTCTTTGTTCACACCTTCCCACGTTCCATCAATGCGATGATAGTCAATTGGTGTCCGTCTTTGGAGATGTTTCACTTTTATCTATGGTACATTTATCTTTTATGTTTTATATCCCTCAGGTTTCATTGACTTTATTGTCTATCAATAAGCTTAATATATTAATGAATTATTCTATCTTTGGCACCATTTTTATTTTGATTCAGGATTCGAGGAGAGGTAAGGTAATTAATGTCAGAAATGAGCCTCATGGACTTTACTAGCAGGATGTGCCATTATTGTCTTCAACTCTCTTAACTATAGCATCGCCCCTCTTGTTTTATAGTCATCTTGGTCATCCATCTTTTTGAAATTCAAGGCAGATGATTCCTAATCTATTTAATCTTCAAATTTTTGAATGCAACCCTTGCAATTAGGTAAATATAGTAAGTCATGTTTAAAGTTAGAGTATAGTAAGTTCTCTAGACTTTAGCAGTGTTCATAAGCATGCTTCTATACCCTTTGGTTCATTCAAATGTTTAAAGTTTAAGACAAGTTAGTTCTACCTATAGTTTCTAATACTTCATCACTATTATCAAAAATTATTCTCAACTGACCTAGTATTTTCAAATGAAAATTTGTTCTGAATTTTTCTCTATCTTTTATTAGATTTTTTCGATTCTCATACTTTTCAATTATTTTTACCGAATAATAATGTTCTTCATCATTCCTTATGTTTACATACACCTCGGCAAAATGATTTAGCAAAATAAAAAAACTAACATCTCGTTGGGATTATTTGGACTCTACTTTAACATATGCATATTCTCTTTCTTTCTAGGGAGATTCTATTCTCATTCATATTATCTTATCTATTGTATATCATCCACTACTTTCTATGGTTAAATTACCTTCACTATCTTCTTTTTTTACATTAGATACTATGTATTGTCTTCTACCGTGGATCTTTGGATGCACTAACTTAGTTCACCTAATATCCCCAGTTATTATAAGTTATCTTATCATTGTTACTTTCTTGAGACACGTCATGCCTTTAGTTGTATTAGTGTACCTTTTTTGAATCCCCAATGTTTTCCATTACATTATCTCTAGATGAGTCTATACAGGAAGTTTTCACAGTTTCTACTTTAGTATCCTTTCCTACCGCCTACCCTCCCCCCCACTCCACTCCACTAGTAGACCTCTCCTCACCATTTGAGACCTCCTTGAAACTCTCTTGCCCTCCGTTCATCATATTAAATCCCTCTTCTGGTTTGGGCATTCCATTGCTTTTTATAAAGGTAATAGCAAGTGTTCTAGTTTTCATTCATTTTCTCCTTTTATATCCTATGCATTTTGTCATCTAAATACTCTATTTTTGGCATCTTTATCTTCATAGTCAATTCTTAAGAATGCCCCTAAGATACTTTCAAATTTAGGATAGGCAACATGTTAGGATTAATGAAAAGGATGTTCTCCACTCTAATGATACTTAGGAGCTTGTTTCTCCTCCTCTAAGAAAGTCAACCATGGATTGAATGTTGACTTTCTCAGTTAAATGCCCATCAAATGGCACTGTTGATTGTCTTAAAATTCGTCTAAATAGCTAAGGGCCTCACTTAGATTTATGGTGACTATATTGATATATTTTCCCTAGTGGTAAACATCAATTCAGTCCTTCTTTTCTTATCCTTTATTGTTGTCTTCCACTAGTCCCTTTATCAACTTCACAATAAGAATGTCTTCTTTTACATTGATGTTTCTAAGGAGTTCTATATAGAGTAACCTTTAGGCTTCATTGCTCAAGAGGACAATAGTCTTGTGTTTGAGTTAAAGAAATTACTGTATGGATTGAAATAATTTTTGAGTGATTTGTTTAGAAAATTCAATTCAACCCTTATGTAACATGACATGGCCAAGAGTACTATAGATCAATTAGTGTTCTACATTATTTTATAATTTAGGAACCTATATCGATAACATTATCATCACTAGTGATGACTCCATCAGAATTGCACAATTGAAAATTTATCTCCATCTAAATGATCCAAGGAAATACAAAAGGTTGGTAGGATCATAAACTACCTCACAATCACCAAATCAAACATTTCATTTAATATTAGTGTGATCGGTCAATTGGTTAGTAGCCTTAAGAAATCTAAGATTCCAAAAAATACTCAAAGGGAAAGATATTTTATTTTGTCATCAAGGTCATCTTTTTTATTTTGGTACAGATTAGGCAGGTTCACATACAGTAGCGCGATCTATATAGATATTATGTTCTCTTAAGAGGTACTCTAGTTTCTTAAACGAGTAAGAAAAAAATTACTGTAGCTAGATCAAGTGCAGAGGCTAAGTATAGTGCCATAACCGTAGCAATATGTGAAAACCCATTTGGTTAAACAACTAATGATTGAGGTAGGGTAGGTTATATGCATAGAGCTTTGAATCCAATATTTCATAAGAGAACAAAGCACTTAGAGATTGATTCACTTAACATGAGAGAGAGTGAAAACTAAGGAAATCACCACTTCATTTGTAACTCTAATGATAAGTTAACCGAACTATTGACTAGATCTTTGAAAAAGCCTAGTACATTTATAGCAAGCTGAATTTCTACAATACATTCGAACTAGCCTAAGAGGAGTGTTATGAACTTATCTGTAAATACACATATATGTAAAGGTGCATATAAAAAATATCTTATTCATTAATGATACATATATAGGTATTGGCAATTCCCCCTATTAGGTACCAAAACATTGATAAATTTCTTTTTGTCGTTACCACCCTAAATGAGGCGAACAAATGCTTTACAACAAATTTTAAATAAACAAGCAAGAAATTTCAAGGCTAGGCACTAACATTATATAAATGGAACCACTTCCATATGCACAAAATAGGCATAGCCCTTTCCAAGCTTGTTGTTTGCATGGGAGGAGGTGGCAAAGGTTTGTTCACCAATAATAATAGCATGGGATCAAGGTTTAGGAGGAAGAACCTTCAAGACACAGAAATGGACAAAAGTAGGGCTTATTATGGGAACGCAATGAGAGGAATGTAGATGCAAAATAAGGTGGAAAGGAAAGAACATGTTTGTTGCTTGTTGAAAGTGCAACAATGTCGAGTGGCTTCTGATGTTGTCACAATGATGTTTTGAATTGATGAAACTAAAGAAAGCAAGACATTGTAGCAAAATTGAGCCCTTTCATAGCTTTACCCACGTCTCTTGCCACCACGTGGATCTTAGTTGGAGGGTAGCCATTATAAAGTCATGATAAGCTAATCTAGAGGTTCACTATGCTCAAGCTTGCTTAAAAACAAAAAGCTAATTAAAAATAATATAAGATATTGTTCATGAGATCATTTATTTACTGTATAGTTAGTTGTATTAGTCCATTTCCTACTAACTTTTTGCTAACCCTTTTACTACACACAACAGCATTCTTACAAGTTATTTTTTTCTCTTTTTTGTAGCTAGATATTTTTTTGGTCTTGTCTCTCAATTTAGCTGAGGATAATACTATAGGAGTCAAATAGGGAAGTAGGTGATTGCTCTAAATAATATTTAACTACTAGATTTCTTACATAAATATTATCAATTAAATATGATTATTAATTTGTTCCAATGTATTACAGGTTGCATTGTGTGCATGCATTTTATAACGCCCTGGTCACATGGACAAAGAGGCACAAGTTATGCTAATGGAATTGTCTCATCTCCATTCATTGAGGTCAGGAGCTATTTGGTTGATGACACCAACACTTCCGCTTAATAAGGAACAAGATCAAATAAGCTATAATTGGGGAAAAAATCCATCATTTTGTAGATCACTGCTAATTTGCCTAAGGACATCTTATCAAACAACACCCTTTGCTCCAAAAGCAGATAAGTATTCAGAAAAGTGTCCACAAAAAGAAAATCAAACTCTTTAAACGAGAAGTCATCCAAATACTTATGGTACTCACAGTGTTGCCATGTATCTCTTGATAAGGCCTCAGCGGCCTTTGCTTTCTCTCCGACTTTCTTCCCCCATCTGCTAAGCACGTTCTTAACCGTCTCCATGGTATCTAACCACCACGAACTCCAAAATCAACCAACTGTTCTTTGTATCATAATCAGCAACGCGGAGAAAAGGGCAAGAATAAGAAATCATTTACTTTTGTTGTCGTAGTCGGCCGGCGAGGGATTCGCGTCGGGGTTGTGACCGGTCCGGACAGGGGCGGCAGGAGCATCGCTATTAGAAGGGGCGGAAGGGGGCGTCTCCATATTCGAATCGCTGATCCAGGTCACCGCCTGCGAAGAGTCGGAATGCGGGTGGGAGTGCGGTTGGGTGGAATCAGAAGAATTGGGAGGAGGAGGAGGAGATGGTGGTGGTGGTGGGGCGGCGCCTGGCGGTTGTCTGCCGCCGTCCGCGAGCGGCTTGCCGGCGCGATCCGAGGCTGGATCCATCTCGATCGGATCAAATTGCTTGGTCGAGGATTGAAATCGCCGCTTCCTTGGCGATGCGGTCACCGAGATCCCAAATTTAACGACGAACGCAACGTGGCGGTGCGGTGCCCCACAGTTTTACCGGCCGCGCAATCGTTTGATGCGCCTTAAATGGCAGCTCAAAATTAGAACGCACAGTTTGTGCAAATGGTTTTTTTTTTATGGCCCAAATTCTTTAATCATGTATAAATCTGAATTTAATTTCTTATTATATTATCATATATATACTTAAATAAATTTAATTTCTTTTTTTTTCAACTCTTAGTCTAAACTCATAGATGTGCTTCCCAAATAACATTAGTATCTTTTAATCCCATTGAAATAATAAGTCTTTTTAAATCCTAAATTAAGTTGCAAACATTATTTCTCTCTCGATGTACATGAACTTCTCTTAAAAAAATTTAATTAATATTATTGTTGTATTTTTTTTTTATCATGTATATTTATTATTTTCATATTCTCGATAATGATCCTCATAACATATATAAATTTATAAAATTGAGCAGTCAAGTCTCGATGGAATCATTAAAATACTCTCTCTCATATAATAGCCTCTTCGATATTTAATTTATTCTTATCCTCATGAGATTGATTGATGATTAATACATGGAATATTATCATCATGAAGTCTGAAGTCAAATCTTGATTAGTATTCAGTTTTCTGTCCTCTCTCATGTATTAGTTATTATCCGAGCTAATAAATTAGTTCTCGTAATTTATTTTTTTTATATTAATTTTGAGATGGATTAACGGAAACGTTGAGAACGAATATTTTATTTTTTATCACTATATTTAATTTATTCTTTCTTAATGTTGTAAGATAATCACTAAGGAGGATGACAAATTTCATATTTTTACAGAATTATATAACTCACTCCAACATTGTGGCAAAAGGCGAAACGCTCGCCCCCAGCGCCCCCGTCAGTTCGTCCCAGGACTAATACGGATGAGGTAAATCACGGGGGCTAGTCTAGCCAGCTCGAACAGTGACTAGTGAATAAAAGAAGCAAGAACCTGGCTACTAGCCAGGATTTAACCCAACTCGCTCCAACATAATTGCATGCAAGATATAATTGAGCAAAGTTGCACACAATTTGAAACTTACAACCAATCCATAATATCTAATAACTCATTTCGACAATAGTATAATCTACGGTATAATCTAAACTTAATTTTTCTTCTACTTCTACATTTTTATTATTCTGTCCATATTTCTTTCGTGGCACATCATGTTACTTTATACCCCCAAGAGAAAGCTTCGTCATAGATCTCTAATGAGGCAAAAGATTTTCGTTGCATCATTTTCTTGCACTTCACCTGTAACTCGATCTCGGCCTCTCTATTTTCTAGACTAGCTTGACATCTTGCTAACTTGAGCACTCTAGTCGATCGAGTCTTCGCATTATCTAACTCCTCAACTCGACTCGAAGAGGGATCATGATATTCGGGGACAGTGATCCCTAGCAAAACCAGCCAATTAGCTAGTATATTTGGTTTACATAATTTCCTTTCAACTCTTGACTCAATTCAGAATTCCTACGCAACATAATATCTTGCCACAGACATCTTGATCGGAGTGCTTTATGTGACTCGGCCTCCTGAGTCGCTCCCACCCACCGCATGACATCTTGAGCCACTCTCGAATACTCAACATCTCAAGTATCTCATCTAACTCAACAACTTAGCTTTTTATCTCGACCTCCCTAGTCATTCTTATAGCTCGACGATCTAAACACCTTATGTTCTATACATAGGACATCATCTCAAGCTTCTCAAATTTGATTTTACTGGACTCCTCTTTTTAATTTAATTTAAAAGATATTCATTATGACAAAAGGTGAAACATTCATTTTTAACATTTTTATCAGTCCGTCTCAAGATCAACACGGAAGAAATGAATCATAAAAATTAATTTATTAATTTAAATAATGATCAATATATAAAAAATAAAAATTTAATTATTAATTTAAATTTAATTTTAATAATAATATTTTATATATTAATTATAAGAATCGTGATATCATAGGATGGTGATCTTAGCTCAACATGTCAACTTACGTGGCCCAACTCCAATGCTGTTGCATGCATGATAGCATAATTCTTTATAAAATATTGACAATAATTAAACCATAGCATTTATAGTAGTTTACCTTACCTCAAACTTTTTTCTTCTTTTATATTTTTATTATTTTATCACTATTTTTTTCATGACACTAAACGGAAGGACCTCACCGAGATGACTGTTAGCACACACTAACGCGTATTAATGGTAAAAGGACATATATATCACAGGATAGATTTTATAATTATTTATAAAAATATAAATCTTAAATAATTTTTATCCTTAAATAATGATCATTATATGAAAAAAAAAATTAATAAGCATTGTGATGTCAAAAATTTATCTTTAAATTTTTTAATGACAACATTCTATATAATAATTATCTGTCCACTCGTTAAA
>JBBUKS010492867.1:0-15139 GCA_038050645.1 Hedychium gardnerianum
GCCACAAACCACGCTAGGTGACCTCGCGTCGTGTAGGACGGCATAGTGCGAGGCGACCGCGCCTCAGGACAGCACCGCAGGAGGCGACCGCGCCTAAGGGTGGCACCACAGGAAGCGAGACCTCGAGAAAACACACGGGGTGGCACCTCACTAACGCATGAGGCGGCCGGCCTGGCGCGGTCGCCCGCCTGGCGCCGTCGCCCGCCTTGCGCAGCCACCCGCGGCCGTCTGGTGAGGCCGCCCACCTCGCTCGTCCGCCCGTTTTTTTTTTCCTTTTCTTTCCATTGTTTTTTCCGCAGGCATCTCACAGGATTCTTTTCTCTCCCCTTTGTTCTCTTTTCTTTTCTCTTCCTTCTTTCAAATGATCCTGTTTCCGCAAGTATTCCTTTCCCTCCTTAATCCGCACCTCAAGGTAAACTGAGCCTGAGTCTCATCCCTGGTGGCTGTCCGTGAGCCCCACCTCCTAAACACCACCCATGGCTCTCGCGATCCAATCACTTGAGCCCCTGCATCTGCTCTACCTCCGAAACTGCATACCAAGTGATGCCAACTTTGCACCACTGTCCTCATGTCAAACTTGAGATTTGACTTAACAACTGGAGGCTCAACACCTCCCTAGCTCATCAAGAATGTTGTCAGCATCAAAACTGACTCACCTGGCCACTGATCTGCCTCCTGCACCCTTTTCAGCAATAAGCACCCATGACTTCACCACATGACAATATGTTGTCCAGGGATTTGTCACCCAGAGCCACCAACCCTCCTGCCACTCCTTCTACCAAATTACTTCGGCTGCTCCCGTGTCATCCCCCAAAAGGAATTGACTGTGTGTTAGAGTTGAACAAACATAAAAGCCTGATTCCCTCTCTCTCTCTCTCAAGAAAAAGGAGCAAATAAAGAAATTAAATAATAATAATACAGACAAGAGAAGCAGTTCTCAGCATATCTGGAGCTACTACAAATTGCAGTGAAAGCAGAATCTTAAATTGCAAGGAACCATCATCTCATGATTGATTGAAAGTCTAGAGCACACCCCTTTAGTTGATTTTACCAAATCCCATCTCTCACTATTTTTCTCCACATTTCACTAGGCAGACTCATGTTTATACATTGTTGAAACTGGCTTTTATTAAACAAGCTATTAAGGTCAGTATACAGTTTTGTCAAAAAAATCTCCTTAACGGCTCAAATCATCAAATCAGGTTATTTTAACTTTAAAAATAATACTATAGGCTTCCTAGAATTCTCAGGTGTATTTCTCAAGTGCTTTGAATTAAAACAGTTTAGCACATAAAAAACACACCCAAGAAGCGGCTAACATGATGTCATTTTTGGTATGAACCAGATGAACTAGCAACAACCATAAAACCAAATGCTGCCCCACTACAACAACTAGCAGACCAAATTGTAAGGACTTGCTTTTCTAAACATAGAAATAACAAATTTGAACTTGTCCAGATTTTACTATTGAAAAGAGATAGATGTGGCTACATAATAAAAAATAAACATGAATATATTTTAGACCAATGTAAATATTTGAGCTAAAAACACTCACCTTCGATTAGTGTAGTATGCTCTTGCACCATTCAAGACAAAACCGTAAGTTTCAACAAGGGAGAGAAGATTTCGCACTATTTCCTTTGCAGTTTCATACATTTTACTTGCAAGTAAGCCCCTGCATAACAAGATATATATCTTTATGTTACTATTTTCACATGATTTTCCTGGATGTAATTCTTGCATGGCTGTGGAAAGTTCTAAGAGAGTCGTAAATGAAGTAAACATTGACTAAGGTAACAATACATTTTTGTGTTATGCTCATTCCATAAACAAGAAACACCTATCATCATTTTGCTCTATTAAATTGGAGGGATAACACCAAGTACAAGCATTGATATAACTACAATTATAGAACAGTACCCTATCATAATTTTGCCCATTTAATCTGAGCAGAAGTAGTTGTGGGCATGGTAGGGTATACTTGCCCTATCATAATTTTTTTGAAGCACCCTTGTAAATGGAGCACTACCAATATTTTAAAAAACAAATTCTTTAAAACTCAAAACTAAGGTTGTCTGAACCACTTAACAAACAATGGTACGACAAAATTTTAGTTTTATACTAGAATCTAAAATAAGCAAGTTCTTTCTGTTTCATAGAAAATGAAAAAGAATTAGGAAGCCTGCCCCTTAGTAGTTGTTCTCTAAATCATTTCAAAAAAGTTCCTCCTCCCTTCATGTATTATTTCTCGTTTTTCTTTCATTAATATTCAAATTAACACTTAGATGGCCGTATGAATTATAAAATGGCCCTCCTGGTATCTATAAACTATGGACCATAAAATGAGCACACTACAGTACGAATACACAAATAAATAGAAAGCAAGGAATGGGGTAAATAAAAGCCAACTTGCAGAGTAACTGACCTGATACTCCAATAGGAATCCCAGTAATAAACCTCCCGAAACCTCGAACCGGGCACGACAACAGGGCCGGGAAGTGGAAGCAGTGTGTGCCTCTCCGGCTGCTCCCGCACCTCGTCCGCTACCCTCCGGCTCAAGTTCTTCCACAGCGCGTGCACCTGCAGCGCCCAAGCTCTCACCTCCGGGCGCTCCACCTTGGGCAGGAAGCCCTCCGGCTCCGCCACGAAGTCCGCCGGCTGCGCCACCACCAAATCCGACCCGGCCGCGCCGAAGTAGTCGTCGACGTATCTCTGCAGCGTCGCGGCCGGCACCACCCCGTCGACGCGGGGGAGGGCGTTGAAAGCGGCCTGGGTGCTGGCGAGGTCCCGTTTGAGGGGGAGATCTACGTAGACTTTGGGGTCGAAGCCGGAGGAGCCAAGGGAGGCGAGGGCGGCCGATTGGAGGGACTGGAGGAAGGCGATGAGTGGAGTGATGGGAGTCGAGCGGACGGCGTCGGCCATGGCCGTGGCGGCAAATAGGAGGAGGAGGAGGAGGAGGGGGGAGGCGGAGTTAGGGCGAGACATGTGCGCTTGTTTGGGTTTGGAGATGAAAGAGGGGAGGAGAAGCGGGAGAGGTAGAGTCGTCCATGGGTTGGTGGGGGGGCTTTTATTGGGGGAGAAGTAAGACTGCTCCGCCTGGTCTCGCCGTCGGCGATGTGGACTGCGGACTGACCTAGTGCAGCTTCCACTTGGCCTGATCGATCGATGGCGACCCTGGCGACGCTTTCAAAAGAGAAGAAGCTTCTGGAACTTTACTCTTTTTTTAATGGTGCGCGAGGATGGTTGACTTGATCGTCGAATCGGAGTGAATACTGCGAATTATGTAGCCCCTCGTCACATCCCCCCAATGGGCAAAAAATTCTCTCCCTGCGTTTTGTTATATTTTCTTTTATTCAAACTTCGTGAATGTCAATTGTTTGACGAATTTAACTAACAAGAAGTCATCGTTACTGCAACTAATTACCTAATTTGATTGTGCTGTTGTTGCTTATGAATAGAATAAGAAAATAAATTGCCCCTTACCAAATGTCGACTTTGACTTACGGGTATATGTAAGTCTTTCCCGAATATTGCCGGCGGCGGCTAAATGAATGTTGACTTATGCTGGAGCAATAAATAAACTTCTAGAGAAAAGATTTTAATTGAGCAATATTTATCTATTGGGTATATTCATTAGTCATGAGCACAAAAAGACGACGTTCATTTTCATGAGAAACTCCTCTGCTCTGCAGGTGAGAGAATGTACATTGATCTTCTCCCTGAATTTGTGGAAGCTTCTTTTGCGTTTGTATAATAAAGTAGGCTAAATGGTGAGGTTTTCTTGGATGGCACAAAATGATCCACAGATGTTGCCACCGACATCTGGGAAGGTCTCGCATCCATGGAGAGGCTTCACTTTGCCCTTGCTATCTACATGCACCGGGTACTTCAGCAGGTGCCCTCTCATTTCAGTAATCTCATCAGACACATATTGTTCCCAGTTTTGTTGAGCAAGGTAATTGACGCGTCTCATGCATTCAAGGCTTTCTGGATGCGTAAAGCATTCCTCCACAAATCCAATGTGCTCAGCCCATAGAGACATTCTATATCCATAGATCTGCACATTTTGACCATGATTTCACTTTGACAATTTAATCCATAAACAGAGATATGTATCATCTAGACAATCACGTTTAACATCATGCTGGACAAATATCATCTTTAGAATAGTCTTCTATAGATTAATTAATGTATATGCATCCATCATCCGCGATATCACTATATCATTAGATTATTGATAGATAAGTATCTTTAAACAATTCAATTGTAGTTTGAGACCTTACCATTCCACGTGGACCAGACATTTTTCTTGCCCATGTATATTGTGGCTGGTATGCTCCTACTGCAATCTCTGTGTCCCTTGTACCTTCCAATGACCTCTGATTGATATTTGCCGACCCTAATATAACGTATTCATCATCCACTATCATGCCCTTTGAGTGTACGTAGATCATAAATCGCCTATTCTTCTTGGCACGCCCCTGATGAAACCAGCACATGCAAGGACTAATGCATTATTAACCGAAGAACATTTACAAATAAGTCTATAATATTTTGGTAAAAATTTGCACCGCCAAAGCACAACAGATTCCATGTAGAATAAATTAACAGGAAGCCGAGAGATTTAGTGTGAAAATCCTCATACTAACTGAAACAGAACAAAGAAACTGTCCTATAAAGTCGTAGTTGAAAGCAGATGTACAAAACCTAAAAAAAGATCATCAAGAAGTACTTGATTTTTTTTTACAAAAAGTAAGATTATCTGCATAAGAAAAGAAGTTTACTTGAGGACTGTTTATTGATGCATTCTGGTTATCATTAGCTAAATCTGGAGCCTCGCGGTTACCCAAGCAGAAAAAATTTAGATAGTCTTGGGGTTGGTATGTATCATGAAGACCAGCTTCCTTCAAGGCTGTATAAATTATCTCAAACATCATTTGCATAGTTTTTTTCTGAAACAGTAAAAGCATCACATTATTAAATGCCCAAAACAATAGCAACATAGATAAGATAATTGTATTGTCAATGAACACCAAACTTTGGACAATGCAAATCACTACAAGAAAACTGTCAATTTACAACAGAATTAACAACTTAATATAATTAACGACCAATTAGAGGTTTCGGTTGCAACTTAATGACGGAATAAAACCAATCCTTCGTTCATTTTATTTCATTTTAATTAAATTTTATTTTATCATTAGTGACTGATTTTTAAAAATCAGTCATTATTTTGAGACCCAAAATCAGTCGCAAAATAATGACCGATTGAATGATTGATATTTCAATTGTTAACTTTAATGACAGCGTAACTCTTTCTGTCGCTAAAGTTTTTACCACAGTGAAGATGTCATGTTGAAATAAAATGAATAGTGCACTTGTAGATCCTATTTTACCACAGTGAGTGTACTATAAGCTTATAACTTCCTTACTCCATCAAAGTACATCCACTTCTTGCCTAGCACATACCTCAAGTTTAAATCTCCATATTCTTGATTTAGATTTCTAACAGTATATGTTTAATAATATGCCTTGATTTCAACCCTTATTCACCTTCACAATCTCCCAATATTACTCTTGACAACGAACTTCTCTCATTGGAAAAAGGCATTAGCATGGTCACTCTAACTCCATCTTCCTCAGTTTCAATTATATTACACACCTATTCTATCAACAATGTGCCAAATATACTTATTTCAAGCAAGTTGATAGAAACACCACTTTCTTCCACTCCCGGGTGAAAAGAAACAACAAACGGAGGGAAATAGTAGCTGTGGAGAAAAGTAATGATGATACTACCTCCAAGCCTAAGGAAATGGTGTAGGAGTTCATGAGATATTTTCAAATATAGTTTGGTGTGCTGGTGGACCATACCCCATTTCAAATAAATTGCATGCAATTTGGAAGAGTTCTCACGGCAGACCAACAAGCTCAACTGACCAGAACCCCAACTGAAGAGGAAGTCAAGAGAGCTCTATTTGACATTGGAGACCTTAAGGTACGTGGACTAGATGGACACAGTTCAAAATTCTTCAAACAGGCATGGGATACAGTCAAGCAAGATTTCACCACAGCGGAGTTCTTCTCGAGTGGTCAGTTGATCAAATCATGAAATCACACACTGATTGCCCTTGTACCCAAGACGGCTCATGCAAGCAAAGTGCAAGAGACTCATCTCCTATTGCACGGTGTTTTATAAGGTCATTCCAAACTCCTTGCAAGTAGACAGCTAAACATGACAGATCGGCTGCTACATCCTGTCCAGACTGCTTTTGTCAAAGGTCGCCTCATCACAGATAATATCCACTTAGCCCAGGAATCATTGTGCAGTTACACTAGGAAAATAATTTCTCCGAGACGCATTTTGAAAGTGGATCTGAAAGCCTTTGACTCAGTTCACTGGGATTTTCTTCAAAATATCCTCTCATCATTGTAGTTCCCAGTCATCTTCATCACATGGATCAGAGAATGTATCACTACCACCACCTTCTCTGTAGTGATTAATGGTATCATGCATGATTTTTTCAGAGGTGGTAGAGGACTTAAGCAAGGAGACCCGCTCTCCCCCAATCTTTTTAGACTATGCATGGAGTGTTTATCCCGCTCCCTAGCACGACGTACTATTAGGTCAGACTTTCATTTTCACCCCAAATGTAAGCATCTGAGGATAGCGCATTTGGTGTATGCAGACGATTACTTCTATCCCGTGGAGATGTGACCTCAGTTACTCAGCTGGTTGACTGCTTAGCTCAGTTTGCGCAGATGGCAGGCCTCACAGCCAACTTAGCTAAGTCCAACATCTACATGGCAGGGATAGATGCTCCCACACGGGAATGTATGCTTACTATCATGGGGTTTCAGGTAAAAGAGATGTCCTTCAGATACCTAGGGATTCCTATTGCCTCCCAAAAATTGAAGAACTCTGACAATAGCGCACTAATGAACTCCTTACCGGCAGGATCAATTCATGGTCGAAGAATACTCTGTCTTACTCTGAGAAAGCCCAGCTCATAGCCTTAGTACTCTAGGGTGTGGAATGTTACTGGATGTCAATCTTGCCCCTCTCCTATGGGATTATAGACCGCATCTACAGTCTTTGCAGATCTTTTATGTGGACTACCAAACACTCACTCATAGCATGGTCAGAGTTGTGCAGGCCCAAGAGAAAAGGTGATCTTGGCTTGAGGGACTTGAAAGCATGAAACCTTGCCTTACCTAAGATGCTAGGCGTATACAGGACAAGCAAGACACTTTGTGGATACGATGGGTACACCATGCATACTCACAGCAGGGAATATAAGATTGGCAAGTCAAAACTACAAACTCACCACTCATCAAGAAGCTATTGCACATCAGAGACAGCATCCTAGCAGTGACAAGTAGTTCAGAGGTTGCAAGGCAGACATTAGTCACATGGTTCGGTCAAAGGAAGGGAGATGTCTAGAGGGCTTATGACCACTTCAGATATGTGAAGCTTGTGAAGTCATGGGTAAAGACAGAAGTATCTTCAGCCCATCCATGTGTTTTACCCTATAGATGCTAGTGTTGGAACCGAAGGAATTTAAATATCTCCACAATGGTATGATATTGTCCACTTTGGACCTAACCCCTCATAGTTTTATTTTTGGGCTTTACTCAAAATGCCTCATACCAATGGAGATATTTTTCCCTTATAAGCCCATGATCTGGACTTTGTTTACAATCTTGCAACCCAACAATCCCCCCTCAAACGAAGGACCACAGAACCCCCCTTAAGCGAAAAGTCTATCCGTTTGACATTCGATCCTCGACCCACCAGATCTTCCTGGCCCTCGGTCCACCCGACCTACTAGGACTTCCTTGCCCCTCAGTCCAACTGACTTACTAGGTCTTTCTTGCCTAGCCACAACTAGGGTTACTCTACCTGGTGTCTGGTCCTCTTGACCCGGAGCCCTACTTCCTTTGTTCGAGGTCAATATTCTACTCACATGGCTCGATTAGACCATAGCTCTTGTATACAGTCGGCGGTTAGACCTTCTGACAATCCGGACTCTGGTACCAATTGTTAGGACCGAAGAAATTTAGATATCTCCACAATGATATGATATTATCCACTTTAGGCCTAACCTCTCGTAGTTTTATTTTTGAGTTTTACCCAAAAGGCCTAATACCAATGGAGACATCCTTCTCTTATAAGCCCATGATCTTTTCCATGTGTTTTCAATGTGAAACTTTGTTTGCAATCTTGGAACTTCAATAGCTAGCACATGGACGACTCCCTGCACACGCCCGACAGTAGTATCCGGAGGATAGGCGGTACACTTTCTGCAGATAGAGGAGTCATTGGATCATGTGTTCTTTAGATGCAGCCCTATCAGCCAGCTATGGGGGAGAGTCAGAGTATGACTGCAGATGAGGCTAGAGATGAGCACCTATCGACGTATGCTGTGGGTTTTCAGACTTTAGTACAGGGAGATCCTGACCAGGGCACGACACCTTGCCGTGTCAACGATAGTACATCACATATGGAGGGCAAGGAACCGCAACATATTCAAGGGGATGAGATTAGATGGGGAGCAGATCTTTAGGAAAGTGTAGACCATGTCTACCGGTCACTTGGTGTCTTTTCGGATCAGGTAAGGTAGTTCGGTAGGGATGATATCATTTTGAACGCATGCAGTTTTGCATTTTATAGTGCCCTAGCATGCATTTTTTATACGCATATAGGTTAGTTAGGATTTAGCATACATTTTGATAGTGCATGAGGTAGGGAGTAGAGTTCATATAACCACAGACCATGAATTATAGTTCATAGAGAGCATACACATATAGATAGGGCCAACAAACTCATTTTGCTACCATTGAGAGTTTGCATCTTGTATAAGCATGGAGAGTTTTGTAGTGTCCCGGTGAGTCCATATCAGGCATTCTAATATGCCACTTAGAGGTCTTTCGGATACATTTTCTTTTGACTACAGATTGTTTAAAACTGAGGTTCTTGAACTGACACCTGTTAGTCCAAGTAACTACCCTTGGTTAAAAAAAAAAAATTGCTTAATACCTAATTGGAGCCTTGTAAGCCATGGAGTCATATGGAGTATACCAAATATAGAGCTTGGGCGATATGGAGCCACATGAAGCCTTGGGAGCCTTGGAGGTGTGAGCCGCATGGAGCCACGACTTGATTTGGTGAGTGAGGGATGGTGGAGCCACAACGGTGAGTGAGGGATGGTGGAGCCACATTGGTGAGTGAGAGATGAGAGCTTGTATGATCTACGAGGATGATGAATGAAACTTTACCTCATGAGTTTGAGAGTTTGTATATGTGGATGAGGATTTAGGTGAATAGATCCACCTATCTAGTTCGTAGCAAACAACTCGCGATAAAGACACTTCAAATCAGTTTATAGCTGGAGCTTTACCAAAAGCCTTGAGAGGGTGAATAGATCCACCAGAGAGATTTAGCTAGTCCGTAGCAAACGGCTTGCAGTAAAGACACATCAAATCCATTGATAGCTGATCACTTGCTAAAAGTGACCGAAGGATGATGACAAAGGTACGGTGTGGATGATGAGGCTCTGGAGGATCTCGGATGCAGATGGTAAAATGAGCCTCCAGGGCTGTGACTGCACCAGGGGACCATGACACGAGCATACCCACATACCCACGCAGGAGATTGGAGGAGCCAGCTATAGAGGATGATGATTGACAGGGATGATAGTTGGGATACATGCAGATACATGCGACATGGCAGACCCTAAATGGAGATTTTATTTGGACAATGACTGGTCGACATCTGATCTCCCGTGCCCGCACGACAGATGAGTAGTCAACCGAAGTATGATATTGAGAGTGTTGGTACCCCGAGTGCGCACGTGTACACTATACCTTGATCCCCTTTTCAGATCTGACACTTCGTCAGACATGACATGTCTGCATCTATATGTTTGTGCTTTTCTTTGATGATATATATTTACCTTTCATAAAAAAAAAAATATTACACGCCTGAGTTTTTTTACATATCAGCAAGCTTACTAAATCATGTCCGCATCACAATCTTGATAAATTTTTCTTTGATGATTTGATTGGAAATGTGAACAGTTCAAATTTATGGATGAAATGGAAGAGAAGGAAAGGGTGTAAGAGAAGAAGAAGAAAGAGAGGAGATTGAGAGAAAGATAAGAACTAGAGGAAATAATCAATATAACATTTAATTTCCTGTTGCATGGCAAGTGCTCTGCATGCGTAATCAAATTGTAAGGGCGTAACTAAACTATCATTTTGAAGATCTATGTCTATATTAAATCATTTAAGATGGATAAAAATAACCTGCCAGTAGAGAATTCTCTGTATTGGAGCACTGTTTGGATTTCCCTCCGGCCACATGGGAATAATTATGTATGCAGAGAACTGCTCATTTGCCTTAATTTTGTTTGCGATTTTCAGGGCAATTTCAATTGGAATGAGATTATTAGCACCTGCAAAAGAAATCATTTTTATGCATTTACTTAAAAAAGAAAAACTATAATCATAAATAATCAGCACATTGACTGTAAAAGCATCAAACCGAATTGGCTGAATAGATATATTTGAAGGAGCAAATCCAAATAATCCTAGAAGCATTAATTATTCTGCTTATTTCTTATCCTGTAGAATTTCTTAGAACAACCTATAAAAACATAAAAGATAACAAATATATAGGATAACTGGTTGCTATGAGTAAAATGATATAGAAGTTTACAAGTCTCTTGATCTAGCTTGAACCTCAGTCGCCAAAGTTAGCTAGAAAAGGCCAAGTTATGAAGAGCTCTACTAAGTGAGGGTATGGGTTAGGCTTAGTTCGTCTGAGTTGCAAAAAGCTTGGGTAAAGTGGGTCGAGGCGCAAGCAATTTATCTTAAGTGAACGGGTATGGGTTTAATTAGGTATCTTAGTGGTTGTAAGGGTTGGTAGGAAGTGGAGTTTAAGTTCATTTTACAGGTGAAGAAGTAAGAATAGACCAAATGAGGATAGCAATAAGCTGTTGCCTAGTTGCTAATCTCCTTCCAAATAAAGGTATCTTTCTATGTGGCCCCTTAAGTACCCACAATAGTAGAATGCCACATTGCCCAAGAGCCTAGGCAGATCCAACCTGCCCCTCTAGTGCTTTATAACTGTTGACTAAACTGACTGAACATAATTGGTAATTTTACATACATCACCAGTGACACTTAAAAACTTCTATAACTTCACAAAATGCCTAAATAATAGACAAGGAAGTTGGTCCACATGCAAGTTTTGGGAGAAAACGTGATTTTTGGAATCTCTTAAAAGGCAGCATATAAGTAATACTGTAGTATGCCATGTTATAGAACCAAAACTCTCCCAGCACAACACGTGACATTATATTGGAGAAAACATTAACTAATCAACAGCTGTTACATAACTAGCAGCCTTGTAAGTAAAAAAAATACATAAATAATTTAAGTAATAATTGATGAGATATTATATAAGAGAGAAGATAGCATGGCCCATATGCCAGTATTGCGCTGGAACAGAGAAATAGTCCACTATTTTCTGTTCAAGAAAATGTAACAATTGCGAGAGAATGGTATTGGCTAGAGTTTGCTTACAAAATATGTGTCACCTTGAGAATTTGAATTTTACATTAGTAAAAAGGGATATAATGTGCTTTCACTCTAAAAGAGAGTTATCGTTCATACAAATGCCTGCTATGAGAGGATTGCTATGGGAGTGTGAATTTTTTTGCATTTAAGAGGGGGAAGAAATAAACATTCTTGTTTAAGCAGAAGGAAAGTATTTTTCACACCCTTAATCAATTTCATCAGTAGTAGTACTCCCTACCTATTGCAACTAGAGAACCTAAATTAAAGAGCTAGCATCTAGAACTTGAGAGTCAATTTTCCACCTCTTCTTTAGAGTGGAGTTCCTCTTAGTAAAAAAAACAGAAAAAGTCATTCAAACCACTTTCATATCAATCTAATGTGCACGTACATCATTCATCATGAACAATAACTTATCAAGACCAATTTTGTCTTTTTCATAATTTTTAAGCACAGCCAATGTGAGTTAGGAGAGCCGAAGTTTTTTGACACAACAACTAAAAGATGAATCATAATGGCTCATAGTTAAGTTAATGGTCAAATTTAAAACTGATGTTAAAGAATTGGCCAAGTGAACCATGCAAATCCTATCTACTTGGGCTCAACTACATGGATTTTATCCATATATCACTAATAATATTCAAACTAAATTACTTTTTATTACATGAATTAGAATTTTCTTGGGTATTAATCCTTAAGTACTAATTCAAAAGTTACTCAAGTTTGCCACAGAAGATGATATTTACCATTAATTCATAGTCCTAAAAAAAGCATTTGGTGCATTGAAATAAAGATGGAACATAATTTTCACTTTTCATATCAATTAGGAGTCAAAGGGTAAATTGCATCCCACATATCGAGATCCTTTCTATATTCATTTTTCAAAAATATCAAAAATTTCAATTCAAAGGATAACGGATTAATTAGATCTCAAAATACTAACACACTGAATTACATGATACATGGCCTACGCATTTTCTCCCTAAACAAATGCATAAATTAACAACAAAAACTGAAAGACATTAATGGTTTCAGGCAAGAAAGAGAAAGTAGCCATACTCTTTCTAAATAAGGTGATACCTGAAGTAGGTTTAGCTAAATAGAGCTAGTGAAATTTGCTTACCTAAGTCATTGTTGGAATCCCAATTAAAGGATGAGCCTAGGAAGTACTGATTCTCAATGTAAATGAAGTGTTGTGCAGAACGGATAGCATTCAAATAGGCTGTATGTATGCTCATGTCAATAAGAACATTTTTCCCACAAATGAGATTCTGTTGGATAAAAATTGGAACAGCTATCATTATTCAACTGCTGGCACTCCAGCATATGTTACAAGGAAATGCATGCAGAGATACACTGGATTCACAAAATGTATACCTTGTGAGTTGCTTCTCTCGGATCTTTAGGAAAACCTTTAGCAGAGTTAGAATCAATTGAACGGAACACCTGTGTTTAGACAAAGATCCCTTTAAAACGTTAAAATCATTTAATAAGCTCAGACTATGGCTAACATTAATGCTAGATTCTACCTGGACATGCCAAGTTTCAGGATCATTATCATTCAGGTACATTAAATCACTTAAACCTATGATATCAGGAATTCTTTGAATCTTCAACAATGAATCATCAGATTTCTTCAACCTTTTGACTCCATTACGTTTTGCTGCTTTTAACCAACGCTCCTCAAAATTCATCAGAACATCATATGCAGCGGGACCTTCAATTCTAGCATACAAATCATGCCATGGTTGTCTTGGGCCCTTGTTATCAGAACTCTATAAATGGAAATATGTTAGAAACTTGGAAGTTGGAACAATGTAGAGCTTTCCAGCTTCACAAAAATATCACCATTCAAATAAATTAGCAGATATATGTTTTCTGCTATTCAGGTATTTTCTTTGCTAGCATCACCAATAAGTTATAGGTCAAAGTTCTTGTAGTTCTTAGGATACCCTTTAGACATAGAACTTTTGTTTAATACAAATCTTTCAGCAAGGAACAAAATTGAAGAATGAAAATTTCATATGCAAGTTAAAAGTTAATTGTTTCAGAACTCCAACAACAGGATATCTAGAGTAATTTCATCAACAATTTAGTTCTTCACAACTAATAATTTTATTTTTCAACTCCTGCATTTTTGTAGTTATCTATCAATTAAGATATTCACCCAACAACAATACTCTTGGTTCATAGATTGCTCTATATGTTTTTTTTAATTATGTTTTTGAAAAAAAGTTGCTCCTGGATATTGTATGTTGATATAGAACATGACATTTTTTGGCAACTTACCCATCCACATTTCATTATATAATGCTATCTCAATTTCGAAGCAATGACAAATAATTTTGATCATTATTTCCGTCGGTGAATGTTGCCAACTCAAAAAGATAGTTTTATATAAACAAGCTAAGGTGTTCAAGCAATGGTCCATCACAACCAAGGATTAAAAACTCGCTGCTCTTTACAAGAGTTTCATAGTACCTGGCTGGAACTTAACAGTTTCAACACCATACTGTGTTGATGCTCAACACACTTTACCCGTATCAATGTGTGTCAAGATGAGTTTTATTCTTATAATACTCTTTCACTTAGTTTGTTTAATTCTAAAAATAAGATTATAGCAATTAGATATTTACTTGAATTAAAATTTTATTGTGCTATACACTTATCAATACTATATATTTGAAATATATGTAAAAGTATACTGACATGAATTTTAATGGTTTCTCTCATTTAATCTTCTTTGACTTATTTTCTACTTTTAGTAAGAATATATCAATTATAGTTGAATTAAAAGTGTTTCATACTCATTTTTACTTCAACAAATGTCAAGATGAATTAAAGTAAATTTTGATCATATAATCTTCTTCTACTTATCTTTTCATTTTGAGATGAGACTATAGTAGTACGATAATCAAGTGAATTTGATTTTTTTTTAAGGAAAACAAACTATACAAAAATAATAGATATTACTTAAATTCATCTCGGCATTCGTCAATGTGTGCCACACACATTCATTGACATGATTAGCACGAGCAACACAAGAGATGCAACCTATGAATAGTACTAGAATTTGGTAATTTAATAGAATGGTGCATTTTAATCCTAGCACATGGGGTGACACAAGATTTCCAATTATTATACATGCCAATCAATGAAAAACAAAATAAATGTCATGTAAAACACGAGAACTTTTTATAATAGACCCAACTAATGAATGATTAACCATTTTACTTTGCATCATATATATATATATATTGCCCTCGGGGTAATGGTGCAATGGTTAGGCCCTCCAATGGATAACCAAGGGATCTAAGGATTGAATCTCAGCTGTAGTGCATTGTAGGAAATTTTTCATGAGAAGCGGGCCTAAGTCTGCTCGCCATTTGGATGGGCCTCCATTAGTGCTTCCCGATTTACCTTGGTGGCCGGTGGGAAACTTCCGTGGGGCCAGGCTGGTCACCCCAGGTATGTTACCCGACCTGGTTAATCATTATATATATATATATATATATATATATGACAAGGTAATGATTTTGATGTTTGATAATAAGCTTAT
>JBBUKS010492892.1:0-35681 GCA_038050645.1 Hedychium gardnerianum
CATATTTATTTATTTAAATGTACTTGTTATTCTGATCATAAATGATTGTGGTTTTGTTGTTTCCAGCATCTTCCTACGATACCAAAAAAGCAGCGGGGACCTCCAAACTTCGAACCAAGATGAATATCAAAAAATTAAAGAAAATAAATACTTGACTCGAAATTTAGGAACTTACGAACTATGAACTCTGAACTCAAGTGATGTTTCAGTGTTCTACTGATGATCGCTAGAGTATGCAAAGGGGGTTTTTATAGAAGGAAAGAGTAAGAGCAGGGTACTCCTTGGGTCCCATCTTCACTCTTATCTGCTTCCTTTTACAGATTCCCCAGTACAGAATGCATGTGTGCTGACTCGGCCTATCGCCGAAAATTAGTCTAAAAAGTAATTTGGACGACTCCCCGAGGCTCAATCCAAATAATATGATTTAAAGTAAATCTTACAGCTCATAAAGATAAATATTCGGTGCTTGTCAGCACCGAAAGTTGTTTTGGATGTTTTGGATAGTGGGCATCTGGGTCCACCACGTCCGCATCAAAGGCTGAAGTTTGGTGTCCTTCTTGCGACATCTCTAACACGGGTTAGTGCCTCTTCCAACTGTTGATCTTGTTGTTGGACAGTTGGAGTCCAATCTCCATACCAATTTCTCCTTGTGCTTCTTCGACGATATTCTGAGAGCTTGACGGCATGGATTTGTCGGTACTCGTCCAAGGCTCTGATAGCTTCCTGGGCTGCTTTTCTTTGGATTTGGCCCAATTGTGTTGTAAATGCATTGTCTTCGTCAAGCGTGATGCTTCCTGCTGATCGTTATCGGTAGTCTTGAAGTAGGGCTTTGTATCTGGCCAGGTGGTTGTTATCGTCTGGATCATGATACAGCAATGACTCATCCTTTTGTTGGGTCTTTGGCGTAGTTCTTTCAGGACCTCCGCAATCTGTTCTAGCTGGGCTGCGCGTTCCTCGCTCCATCCCAAGTTCGGGATATAGTTGCGGGCATAATTGAGAATTCCCAACCAAGACCTGAGTCCTTTCTTTGTTGTTAGGTCATTTTCTCTGAACTCAATTATCTTCTTGATGACGTGCGGTTGAAGTCTGACCTTTCTATTACCAAGGATTGCTCCCAGAAATTCTATTTCTTTGACAGCAATTTTCATCTTTGTTGGGATCAATATTAGCCCATTCTTCTTGCATATCTTGAGCATTTCACATAACTGCTTTTCATGCTCAGTTTCTGTCTTTGAGAAGACTAGGATGTCATCAATATAAACAGCTATCAAGTGGTCAATACCTTTGAAACATTGATCCATTTTGCATTGGAAAACTGTAGGGGCATTTTTTAATCCAAATGGCATTACCAGCCATTCATAGAGCCCGTCGGGAACCCAGAAAGCAGTCCACTCTATTGAGTCAGGGTGCATTGCAACCTGATGAAATCCAGACATTAAGTCAAATTTGAAATATATTTGACTATTGCTTACCTTCTTTATGATGATATTTATCCCTAGAAGACTGTATTGATCCTTGTTGGTATTGTCATTGAGATGCTTATAGTTGAATACCATACGTTCTTTTCCTTTGACTTCTTTACCAGTCTTCGGATCAACAGTAGTTCCCGAATTTACTATGATTGTCGTAGTTCTGTGCCAACTCTTGCTGGGCCTTATGACGCCAATGTCAAGCAAGGCCTTGACATGTTTTGTGAATGCTTCTTTGGCCTTAGGCGTCAGATGCTTTACAGGGCGATCCTCAATAGTAAAATCAGAATTTTTAATGTCTAATTGACAAAGTACTTGATTTTTACTCCAGTGTTTGAGAGGGTCTTCTCCAATGTATCTCTGTTCTCTAAGGTCGTCAAGGATTCCTTTGCATCTTTTTGAGAATTTCGGCTATGTTGTTCCTATCGTATTGTATACCAGCTCTTGGATTTGAATATAATCTTCTTCATCCATTTCCAGTTCTTCAATGGCTGCTGCAACTGGAACAAACGGAAGAGTTTGTATTGTTGTGAGATTTTTATAGAAGGTTACCGTATCTCCTTCTATTCTGACTCCTCCTTGCATGGCCCGTATGAAATTGCATCCTAGGATCATTTGAATGTTTTCCCCAAGCTTCATTGGGAAGGAGTATGTGTAGGGGATTCTGAAGGTATTCTCTCCAATCATCATGCTGCCTCCTTTCAGTTTCTTGTTTGTAGTAGTTTTCGAGGTAATCCCGCTGAAGTGGACCACAAAGGGGTTATCTTCAATTGCTTCTACTGGGACCGAGCCTTGATCAATGCAGCATGTGGTAGCACCAGTATCTAGGATGACATTTACTATGAAGGGCGGAGCTCCTTCTATCCTGAAGTTGATTTTGAGGTTGAACAGCATATTTTTGGCCTTCCTTGATCCAGCTGTCTTCTGCGTCTCCAGTGATAGTACCTTTTGTGTCTCTTCTACCAGGAGGACGTTTATTTCCTCAACTTCTTTTCCCAGCTTTGCCTTTTCTGCTTGCAGGCTTGCAACTTCATTTTGTAAGTCTTTCTTCTCAAGCATTAGTTGGTCCATCTGTAGTAGCTCTCCTTGGAGCTCTTGAGCATTCATTTTCCATTCTTCTATTTCATGCTTGAGATGCATGTTTTCTTCTGCTAGTTTTATGGCGGCTTCCCGGATTTGCTCCATTTCTTTCTTAATCTCTTGAACAACATTTAGACTTGGAAGGGCTGATCAGTGATTAGTTTTCCCATGGTGACAAAGTTTGACCCAATTTGGTTCCTATTTTTCGTCAAATTTTAAGGTTTGTCATGTTTACTTTTATCAACTACATGCTACCCAAGAAGATGACACATTGATTGGATCAATAATCCAGCAAATCAAACCTTAGCCTCAGCGGTTGTCTAGTCAGTGAGTCTAACAAATATTCTAATGGAGAAAAAGTGTGGAAACAAGCAACTGGCTGGAATGATGGATCACTACTTTGCATGACAGATTTTTGTACACTGACCTCCCTGTAAACCTTGAGTCAGACCTCTGAACTGGAACCTTTGCAGCAGTCTTCTTGACTAGATGCATCGACCCTTCTGCATCCCAGATCATTTCGTATTCAGAGTTCTCTTCATCTTTTTCTTTAGTTGTGGTACTGAGATTAGTTTTTATTTCTCTGATATAGCTCATGAATTTATCAGAAAGACCAAAGCCATTTGCTGGCCAAGTAATGATCAGAATAAGAGTTGCAATAAACTGCATCAGATACCTGCCAGCAGCTGCAAGTTAGACAACTCATAAACAATGAGACTAGATAATAATGAATTATAAGAAACGAAAATGCAATACCAAATATAGATATGGGCTTGCTTAGGAAGAAAACATAATTGTGTAGAAACTGCATCCTCTGAGTTGATTGAATTTGATGATGAAGATACTACAGACAGCAGCATGAATGATGGATATAGGTTTCCTTGATGCCAACTAACAGTTCCAACAGTGTGCTGAAGAATGCATAGTGTCACATGATATCTTGAACAGTAACCAAGTAGAATAAGCAGCCATACCTCCTTAACAGTGCCCACAGGTGTAGAATGGATAGTGGTACATTGATCATGATCGTGACCAGATAGAACAAGTATCTGTTTTAAGTAAAAGAATATGAATGACAGATTGTGATTTATGGAACACGTAAGAATTTGATGAATAATATCTTACAGGTCGGATGAGCTCAAGTAGACGGGATGAAGTTTCCTCACTTAAATAATTCTGATACCTAGAATAATTGTATATTAGTTTGTAAATAAAAAACATGCTACATTATATATTATAATACTGACAAACTCATTCCTTGCAAGAAGTAAATGGCTTAACAATGATAAACAAAGTTGGAGGGTAGGTGTTGAAGTTAGTCGAGTTAGCTTCCCGGTTAGTTTCAGAGGAGTGATTCACTTGTAGTAAAAAAATATTAGTAAGCAAGAGTATCTCATTTGAGTCACTGGATAAACCAGAACTCTGCATCTTCGTTAACAATAAGTTCGTCCAGTGGTCCAGGAGACATACAAAAATTAAAGCTACCGAAAATGACCATTTTTCAGATAAGAGTTGATGGCATTTGCTCAGATTCTCTAATCTACAAACAAATTCAAGTATTTGCTTTAGGTCTCTTAAACTTATATATGGTCACTGCAAGAAATTCTGATATAAAATAAAAGTGAGTTAAAGAACCAATTGGACCTATATCATAGAGGTAGCTATAAAATAGGGTAGAAATAAAACTATCAAGAGAGAACGAGGACAAATTTATTGCTATTCCCCTGGAAAGAAAATACTAAAGAATAGTATCAATTTTTTTTACCTGGATTCCTGCCTCTGTCTTTACTAATCCTGTAGAACAAAAAATGTCTGGCTATGATTTGGTTCCATGCAGAATTTGTCATACTGTAGTTTTTGGTTTTGGATAATGAGAAAGAAAGATGAGATTCTTCATCCTCGAGCCTCTTTGCTCCATGTTGCATTGTTACGGTTAAGGAACAAAAGCCCAAGCCTGCTTCAAAATTGAGAACGAGTCCCACAATGTCTTGAGCTACTCATATGGAAGTATAGAAGTACATGTCTACTCTCAAACACTCCCTAGTTCCAAAGAGTGTGGGAAGATCTGGCTCTAATAACATGTCAAGAAGCAAATGATTCGAGAGATATATTTCAGAGTTGTTGATGATGATGATATCAAGAAGTAGAATGGGCCAAGCCTACTTAACATGAGTACTCATTTAGGAGAGCAGTCCCCTTCTCTCAGCAAGCATAGGATTTCCTGAACTATTAAAATAGGATAGCAGACACTATAACCGCATAGAGCCACTGTTCGTCTACTAGCAAGAACAGTAACATTAATTGGCACAGCCAATATGAGGTGTTCCTAAAATGTTCAGTTGAAGTTAGGTACATAAGTGGATGGAGGATAATATGGATGATCCTGATAACAGGTTTAAGGCAGCAGTGCAATTACCTCTCTGCGAACAGAGGATATTCCTCAAACTCAAGCCTGATCACCAAGATTAAGGATGAAAACTTTATATGGGCAATAGTGTTCGTCATTACAACATTGAAGACTGCATATTTCATAGTTTAAAACCAAAGTTACTGATGTGTTACATAACCGAAGTCACACATTTAACCAATAATAATTGGTGCCTAACAGTACCATAAAAAGGCATTTTACTCAAAACTACTAAATGTAATCTAACCACATTTCTCTATTGAATTGTCAATCATCCACAACATGTAGCTTTCATGTTGCATATAAATATAACGGACAACATAACTGTTATTACATATACTGCATTCAGTGATATGAATATAGTAATTCATCGTAAAGTAGGACTGCTCTAGTGAGCCAATGAGAGGATAACAATAAGATGAAGAAACATAGGTTATAAAATGACCCCTTAAGCTTTATATTTAGAAAGCTGAAAACTCAAAAATTAATGTTTTCTGGATCTTTACCAATAAATACTGCCCAATAGAATGATGTGATGTGAAACCACCACATCATATATGGTAAAGAAACAAACCTTCAATAATAATGATAGGAGATTTCACTAAGTGAATCAACAGTAGAGAAGTGTAGACTTACGATTTGCCAAAATCTGTTCCAGTGAATGAAATTTTCTGAAAGATAAAAAAAATACAATAATTAGGTATCAATACTAGCAAATTACCTTAAGGCTACATAAGAGTTTAATACGTGCTCATCTGGAATGCAATCTTTACTTATTTCTGGATTCATGTATAAAAACAATATGCTGCTATCATGCACATTAAACAGAAGGTTCTAACCAAACAGAATAACAAAGATACCTGGTTGATAACAGGGGAAGACCGGTGCGGACCACACAAAGTCTCATTAGGATGATGAAGAGGAATGTGAGTCAATAAAACTTTTGGATTTACTGTGGCATCTAAGAAATTTGCAAAAATTAATGAATGGTGGTCTATTTAAGCAAACTGAATGTAAGGTTTTTAGTTAGGAAACTCACAAACCATTAGATATATTATGAACAAAATCCCATGAGAAGGATGTTTCTTTTCCTAGTTCTGCATTGTCAAATTTTCCAATAAGAAATCCATAGTTTTGAATCCATTAAAAGGGAAAAGTTGATAAAGAACATTCAATTAGCTTCTATCCATTCAGAATTATCAATCAACTCATCAGAAGAATCATCTAGAAAAGTCTGTTTGAATCCATGGAATGAAACAAAATGATGAACATCATTCAACTGGCTTCTATTGTTACATAAGCATGCATCAAAAATGTCAGAAATAATAAAGGTATTGTTTAAAATATATCCACATTTCAATTTGCCTCAGTCTTTTACACAATCTTTCAAAAAATTTCTATCATGGTCTATATCACTCTTAATTTAATGAACTGTGACATGACAAGTTGGCAAAGTTCATATTACCTGATATTGGTAGGATTATTACCATAAACCATACACAAATAAGTCCCTACTTCAAATAGGCACATGAATATGTTTTGCTCCCATTGCCTACATGAAATATCATGTGGATCATTTAGTTGTTGCTCTGTTAATTTAAGTTGACAACAACACATGACCAGTTAATTGGGATGCTTGTCCAGAATTTTTGAAGCCAAATATTTTTCTATCCATTTTTTTCTTCTTATATCTCTATTATGCACCTACAAGGCCTTAACTCAATAAAGTATATATTTGAATACTTATGTGATCCAAATAGGGAATACATTTTAATTTTAAATTTGTAATTGATTTTGGTAATTGTTTGTCAAAGTTTTTTCCTATATTTTCTAAAGTTTGATTAATAAAATTATTTTTATTTGTTTGAGAGTTTTAGTTCTCTTTCTTTGTGTGAAATAGTTATATTTCGTCTTATGGTTTGATTTGATGTTACATCAATTGGTATCTGAACCAAATTCTTAATTTGGTTATTGTTCTGAATCATTAACACGGATGGTATTTAAAGGATCAACTCTATTATATATTTTTTGTCTCCTTATACACACTTGTGACTCATCCCCATCTCCTACTAGAGTTTTATCAAAAGATCAAACAATTTTTTTTTGCCTTTTTGTGGGATTTTTTTCATATGCCCAAAATCTAGGACTGGATTGCTTTGGTTATCTCTGTTCCCAATCCAAGTCGGCCAATCTGGATCAGAATCAGTCAAATCGGAAAACTACGACTTTCGTCTGCTATTTTAACTCTAGAATTTCCATGACAAAGGGTGTAGGAGTAAAACTGAGATGACTTACCTGTCATATGATTGGAAGCCATAGAATCAAATATCAAAAGAACTCTCTTAGCCATGAAGTACAGTTGCTTTGTAAGCAAAAAAGCAGACTGCTATGTTTGAATTATTTCCTGCTGACTGGCTTAAAAGCTTGTACAGTTTCTCTAATTGGGCATCACTCAGAAATACCTCCAGAGACTCACCATGAGCACTAGTTTCCTCAATTTTCTCCTCCACTGATGCCTCATCAACTTGTGGTTTGTGATCTATAATGATAATCCTATAGTGAAACCATTATAAAGGGGAAACATTTGAACATGATAGAAGACACATCCTTAGATGATTACAGAATTGCCTTCCCAAATCATCGCCATGCTGCTTCAAGTAAAGGGAAAAAAGTGGATAGGATAACATGGAGCAAGGCTCTTATAACATAAAACTAATTTATGAAGAATGGTTTTCTTTTCATAATCATTACAAGGGAATTATAACATATATAGCCATCAAAGGTATCATTGATTTTAAAACAATTGAAATATCTTTTAGTTTCTAAAATGATAGAAACTATCTCCTACAAACCAATATCTCCTAAATAGAATGTTTTGGAATATCTTCCTCCAAATAGAATCATTTGAAATATGTTACCAAATCAATCCAAAAAAGTGAGGATTACTAAAGTTTTTCAAAATTTGGTGGTCACTTGATTCTAGAAAGTCACTCCTGCTTACATTCAGTTTAGTACAAGCCACTGTGTAAAACTCTCTCTCATTATTTTTAATCATATTCCATCTTCTACTTTATTTTTTTAAAGTGTTATTAAGCCAAAAATCAGGTAAACAAATATCAATTCCAAGAACTTCATTCATTAAGATTCATATAAATGACAGTAAAGTTCATACTAAGAAAGGCACAAGTTCCTTGAACCATAATCAACTAAATATTGAAAAGCGTAAATAAGAAATATAAGATATCAAGCTAAAATAGAAAGCAACACAAAATTAAACATCTTGAAACATGGAAGGGATTTATAAGGAATAACATACCACCATCAAGAATTTGTGCATCAACAACAATAAAGTCAACATTGCCAACAGAAAACTGATAGTTCCTTTCACCGAACTGATCCTCATAACGCCTGATTACCTATAAAGAAGAGAAAAAAGAGTAAATTCAAGTATGTAAAAGAAAAAAGTGAAAGAAAACACACGTGATCCAACAGTTGATCGAAATCATTTATGTAACTAGAATTAGTCAACCAGGTAAAACTTTTACCTAATAGAGGATTAGCATTCAGGATCATGCATTCAAACATCTACCAACTAGAGAATTAGAATTGTTCTAAAACAGGCGCCTACTCAATTTGGCCCTGGGAATTGCTTCTCTTACCCATTATGCAATCCCCTTTAGGCCGGCCTTCAAGAAAGTGACCCAAGTTGTCTGACTAGGAGGGCTAGGTAATCTAAGTGGGGTAGCTAGGTGGTCCAGACAGGGTAACTTGGTAGTCTAGGCGAGTTTATATGAAAAACATGTTCATTTGTTAAACCAGTTCACTTTGAATAATAAAACAAGTAATGAAGGGTGATGATGAGGAATTTAATGAGTTTTTTTTTAGTTTTTCTCCTCCTAGAAAGGACTAGACTACCTTTTGTGATTAATTGATTGATTATAATCTAAATTATATTTTTGAATTTTGATATTATAGCATGAATGAACTTAACTATATATTGTTATTGTTTTCTTGCAACATGCCATTAAGGATTCATGATTTCTATGTGATGTGATCATTTATAACTTATTTAATTGGATATATATTGTTACACACTTGCATGTTTTGTTGTATTATATGTTTTCTGGGAAGCTGCAGTGTAAAATATAATAATTTATTGTTGTATTTACTTACAAATCACCCCTTATTTACTTGCAATTGTAAATTTTATTTTAATTGATTAACATACTTTTTTAGATATATACATGTACTATAGAACAATAATGCTCCGATAATAAATTGATGTAGTATAAGAATGCTCTGATACCAAATTGATACAGTATCAAATCAAACCCTAACATCTCACGGAAATTAGTGACAAAATTGATGAAATATGGGAATAGCAATCTCAAAAATAAATTACACAGACAATATCGAAGAGAATTTTCATTAATTGAACAACAATCAAATACATTAATAAATCACCAATTTTATAAATTCAATGCTAAATAAGCTAGGAATTAAATACCACTTATTAAAAAAATAAAAATAATCCTGATATACTCTTTACCAAAGTAAAAAGTACTTATTAAACTACTACTAAATATAAAAGATACTCTAATCATATTTAAACATACCAAACTACATGATATCTAAAATAAAATAATTACCAACCAAATAAAAATTTAGAATTCAAATCAATGTGTTTTTTCTTTTTTTACATCATTCTCCCCTACTGAAAACTCAATTCTAAGCAAGTTATAGGCATCGTTTCTTAGATCATCATATCCAGGCATACAGAACAGTTACTTCAGTAACTTTATTTAACAATGTTTCTTCATTATCTTTTTCCTTTGAACATAACTTCCAATGAGTAAGAAATGAGTGCACTTTATCTCTCCTACATTTTCACTCCTTCCTTTTGGTCACCTTTTCCAATGAATAAGAAATCATCTCATTTACCATATGACAAGGATAATGTTCATGTCTACATGGCATTCACAAGGCGCAAATATGAAAATATTGAGGATGAATGAGTAGAAGTATAATCTGTCATTAAATCTGCGTACAAAGGTGAAGGTTTAAATTCTCCAAAAAATTTATTAAATTAGTGGTTAAATTGTTAAGTTAAATAACCAAGCATAATAGCCCATTTTCTTTATAATATGACTAAATAAATCGTATATAAAAGATATGAATGTTCCAAACATAAATGAAATGAGATAATCTTAATTTATAAGTGCAAGATAAAACCTTATCACAGTACTAGGTAATTTATAAAAATCATTAGTCAGCAAAATTTAATTCCACAATAAAACTTTCGATTTGGTGGATAAAAGTAAACAAGGAAACTAAGTAGGTTAATGCACTTTTAAATCAAATAACGTTGAAGAACCATATTACCAATAAAAGTTTTGAGTTAATAATTTAAAATTATTGTCTTGCATTCTTGTTTCAATATGCTAACGAGTGTACTTTTGGAAAATCATGCTCCTTTAACAAAGATTATGTTATATAACTCAAAATATTTTTCAATATTATTTATGTAATCTAGAAATGTATTGCCCATCATAACTAAAGGTGTCTCGCTTAGACCTTTACAAATTGAAGGTTGTATGTCAAAACAACAAAGGTATCAACCTTAATATGCCTAGTACCAATACTAATTTTTAGAAAAATATAATTTGATTATTCTCTATCCACATAATAATGTGATTATGAATGAGTGTGCATGTTATTCCTTGACTTAAAGTGTATGAAGAATAATATCCATTAAAAAATTAGAGTGGTTCATTTTAGGTCCAATTAATTGAATCTTGTTGTTTGCATGAGTATAGTTAGGTTTATGTCTCTCATCTCTCATGTATCTTAAGGTAACTATGGTGTTTTATTTCATCATGTGGATTTTAAGATATTGTCAAGTAACGAGCATTATAAAGAAAAGCAATATGATAGCTAATGACAAATGCATGATGAATGAAATGATAAAAACTAACATGCAAGTGAAGTAGTTATGTCTATGATGATATTTTTTATAAATCACATTCAAATTAAATATAAAAAAATAATGGTATGATTACATTTTTGTGCTTTTATTGAATAATATATTATGATAAATAGAAATTTACAAGAAAAGCTAATTAATGCCAAAAAAATAGCAACCAGATAAACAAAAGCAATTTGAAAGAGAAGCTGTGTGATGAGATGATGCAAGCCTAATCAGATATTTAATTACCACAGCTAATGTCTTGGTCAATTGGGAAAGCAACGAAATTTATCCTCTTGCAATATGCCTTGCACTAGCTAGGACAAAAACACCTCATATCAGATCCAATTTTTTCTTGTAAGCTTCTTTGTTGTAAATGTGGATTAGATCTAAGGTATTGTAAAAGATCTCAATAAAGTGTGGAGCCCACCGTTTAATGATTCTACTTTCTTTTTCCAATAAATAAGGGAAATTTAAGGTGGTGGGTTCACCTATTAATAATTCCTATTCACTTCCACCTGCTTATACCTTTCTCCAAGCGGGAGCCGCTAGAGATTGACCAAAAGAGAATTGGGTTCCTCTTTCTTATGAACAGAACCTAAGAGAGACTTCTTCTCTGTTCTGCTGCTTGAAAGAGGGAGAGAGGTCATGGACTCACTGCATCTTGCTAGAAAATAAGGCACAGTCTGCAGTCTTTTGACAGCCGCACAGTCTGTAAGAGTCAAAGAATGCTGTAACCATAACACAGATTCATAGAACAATGACTAGCAGATCTGGAAGAGGAAGCATCTGCTTCCATAGAAGACAAAGCGGATGGCGGTGGAGCTTCACTTTTCACTAGCCTGCCATTGGACTGGTAGGAAATTAGATGAGTTTTAGTGATGAAAATGGAGAAGGCACCACTCCTGCCTATCACAGATAACAATGGTGGGCCAGCAACAAGAGGAGGTTACGATAGAGTACCCAGAAGGTGCAAAACAGGAGGTCACCATCTCGGCGTCAGAGCAAATGTTGAAGGAGGTTTCAATGAAGAGGAAATGTAGCAGGGACATCACAGGCAGTGGAGAGACGGGCATACAGGCACAAGGAGCAGTAAAGAAAGGAGGCAACCCACTGGATTTGGAAAACAATAATGGGATGCAGGGGTGGCTAATAAGGCATTGCCAAGTAAAGGGAATTTATGGGATGGTGGATATCAAAGAAAAAATAGGAATTCAGTGATGAGTAATGGATGAAGGTGAAGGCATAAATATGATGGATAGGTGGATGCATAAGGGATGGAAAATACTGAGCAGAAATAAGAATTCAGCTTTAATACCAAGTAAATGTAATACAAGAAAGCCTATACTAAAGATGTAGCAAGAAGAATGCTCTGATACTAAATCAATGCAACACCAAAATTGAACGCTCAAATCCCACAAAAATTTAGATGAGATCGATGAAGCATGGGATCTCACATACAAAATCAAAGAGGATTTTTTAGCCGAACCATAATCAAATACATTGACAAGACACCACTTCTAGAGAATTGACCATAACAAAGCTCCCACCAATGCAAGGTGAAGAGTCTATTGTACGCAGTCTTACCCTACATTGCAAGAGGTTTTTTCCTTGACTCGAACTTGTGACCTTCATGTCACACAACAACAACTTTACCGTTGCGCCAAGGCTCTCCTTCAATTGACCATAAACAAACTAAGAAATAAATATCACTAATTGGAAAAGACAATAATTCCAATATATCATTCCTAAATTAAAAGACCCCATAACAAACTAAAAGTTACCCATTCACTAACCTACTAAACTAAAAGATACATTGACAGTATTTAAACACACAATTGCCGACCAAATTAAAATTCGAAATTCAAATCAATGTGTGTGTGTGTGTTTTGGCATCAATATGTTAGTCATTTTCAGTGCTAATTTCAACCTGTTTTATTTTAATATTATTATGACATCTAGTGCCTAGCCTCCATCTACTGCCTATGTAAAACTATGCAGTGGATCAATCATCTACCACCTGAAACGAAATATTAAAATCTTGAGAATTAGATAAAGCAATGAATTCTTAGATTATGTTGATTCGTTGAAATAAATTATGCAATGGGACACTTCAAACAGAATTGGCATATCTAAGGCGCACATGCTATGAAACCAACAACAAAGATTAGACAAGGACAACAATCAAACATAAAGAAGATAACATGGAACACATTTATTTGTCACTCCACCAAATAAAACAACAGGTGTAACAAGGTCATTACCTTTGGGTACTGTGAATGGAAACTTGCAAATCCAATATCACGATTTCCAGGGACGTAATAAATTGGGATTTGAAAACCATCTTTTTCACTCGGACTGAATATATGTTCAAAACGGTTCAATGATTCTTTCCATCTGTTTTAACAACGACTATCAACAAAACAAATAAATAACAAACCAACTATCAAAATGATTAGAACAGATAGAAACAATTAGACAGTAATTTTTTTTTTTTGAAAATCATGTTTGAAATTTTACTTTTTAATCTTAATAGCGTTTTATTTAGTTCAAAATTCTAATGCTTGATGCTTGACCTTTTCAAATTGCAAAAATATTAGATGTTTATACTAAATCTCTATAAAAATGTCTTTCTATGAAATAATTCACTATGGTGCTTCCTCATTTTGTTGAATTTCTATATTTCAAAATTAGTTTTAAGATAATGTTTAGGGATAATTGCTAAATCTAGCATTGAGCTTTTGAGGTTTTCATAGATCTAACACTTTTAAGTTTTAATAAAGTTATACATGTTCTTAATTTTATAGCATATTTTAGCTCATATAAATTTTTTTATCCCTAATGATTGAAAATGTCAAAAACAAATGTTTTGATCCACTTGTCAAAAAAGTACAATATAATGAGCTAAGTCAAGATTGGGCTAAATTTATTGCAAATTGAAAATACATAAATAAATGTATTGAAATAATAAAAACTTAGTCACTTCCATTGAACATCAAAACTTCATGTTAGATTAAGTAACTATTGTTATTATTTTTCCCCCACTGACTAAGGGTCTTTACTAAACCAGATTCATAGAATCAATGCATGAATGTTGATCGAATGAAGCAGGAATTATTATTCAATTTTGACAATGTTTGTAGGTTAAATGAATATATTGTTCTTTTGAACATTTACAATGCCAACTTTTATTAATTATTATTCATCATTAAAATCATGTCATGTAATAGACGTATTTGGTTCGATCTTACAACAACAACCAAGCTTGTATCCCATTAAATGGGGTCGGCTATATGATCCTCCTACGCCATTGGACTCGATCTCCTACTATATCATCATCTATATTTAATTGAATTATCTTGGTTTATTGTTAATAACAAGTCGTCTTTGGTTTCCCTCTTTCTTGATTAATGTGTATATTTGTTACGGTTTTACATTGCGGGACATTTATTTGGTTCAATCTTGATTCAGAATACAATTGTTTAGGAAGAATACGACTTAACCAGATCCACTTTAATCACAAAAGCAAATGCTGAAATTTGAAAATGCAGAACATGTTTTTAATAAAAGAGACAACATGAGATGATAGAGTAATAAGGATCTATAGATAGAATATAAAAGGTTAAGAGTATATTTTAAATGTCAGTATATAGATTATCTTTATCATGGAATTCAATGAATAGCCTATGCAAAGAAATAAGGATTTTTATTTTTTTCCTCGTCATTCAATATGGTATCAAAGGAAGGGGAGCCTTAGTACAACGATAAAATTATTGTCGTGTGACTGGAGCTCACTGGTTCGTGTTGCAAAAATAGTCTCTTGCAATGTAGGGTAAGGCTGCGTACAATAGACCCAATATGGTCCGACTCTTTCCTGGGAACCTGCATTGATAGGAGCTTCGTACACCGGGCTGCCCCATTCAATATGGTATCAAAGTTCTTGTGGTTGCCACTATCTGCATCATATCTTTGATAATTTGCATCTTTTTCTATTCGATCCACATTGTAGCATCATTGTCAATCCTCATCTGCAAGAAGCTCAAAATTGACAAGTTTTGTGCCTCCCTATCACTTGCTAGATCAACATTTTCTAAGCTCTCATTCCATAGCCTCATCTCCGCTTCCACTAAATTCCTTATCATTGATTGGTTCTTGCTGTTGGTCTTTCTTTGACCCAACCCACCTGAGAGGCATTGCGAGATGTACCTAGATTTTTTTTTATACTCTTGCAGAGATCTGATCTTAGTTTAAATCTTCTTCAACCCCTCTCTTGCTTCATAGACTCCTTCAGCTAAGACGCATCCCCACTCCTTAATTTTCTCTAAATTTACTCATCTTGACTCAGATGCATATCTAGATCTAGATCTGGACCAACCTTAGTTGATCACAGTAAGCCTTAGGATTGCCTTCAAATCGAAAGAATCGTTCAATCTAAGCATAGTCTTCAGGATGAGAAGAAATCCTTCTAGTACTAGACCTACTATCAGTGTACCAATTAAGGAGTATCTATGCTTACTTCAGTTCCATGCTTCTCCAAGTGCACTGTTCAAATCCATTACATCCTTAGTTTGTGGAGGTACTAAACTATCTTCTGGGTCAAGTTCTTGGATTTGGCAAGCCTTTGGGTCAAATTGTTTAGATTCTAGACTCAAAGGCTTCTAAACATAGTCAGACATTTTCTTTTTATATAGTTAAACCAAATCTTATCCTAAAATGTCCCTCTAGGCAATGGCTCACTCTCCTCGATAAAGGGCATCAGTTGGGTTACTCTCCCTCTATCTTTTCCACCATTTGTTATCCATATATCCTTGAGTTTCCTTCGAGTTTATCATGTGTGAACAAACTTACTAAGTGATTGAATTACTTTGTAATGTACATTACAACTATATTTCTATTAAAAATTTATAGATTGAAGAGGTCATTGTTACAAGGCATGAATCTCAACCACTCATGTTGTATTGAAAGTCATCCCATTATTTTACAACATCATCCCATTATTTTATAATGAAAACTAAGATGATGTTGTGGTTCGGGGATTACATTCTGTAAAATCAAAAGTGTTCCACGAAGAGATATTGGAATCAATTTAGTATGCTACTAAACAGCTAAAACAATATAGACTCCTATCTCTATAATATTCTTATTAGAAGCTTAATTTAATGCTTGTCTAACATAATTCTTATTCTTTCTTCTAAAGGTATCAAAGCAATGCATTTAGGACTTAGGAGCAGCTAATATTTCAGTGTTACAATGAAAAGCAGACAATTGCCTTAAATGAAGGGGATGAAAGCGAATTTTGAAGTATTCTTGTCTTACTCTTCATCTGACAAGGAAGACCCACCATCGAACAGATCACCAAGAAATATAATAAAATCTGGTCTGAATGGCAAAATGGACAAATGGAAAGATCTTCTCATGTACAAGTCAGTGTAAAATTGAGCAGCTTCTAATGCAAGAGATTTTGGAGGAAGGCCATAAGAAGTCCAGTCCACAAGCTGTTATGCAGAGAAACTTAGAATAAAAACATCTGTTGAACCATAATGATTTTTGAAAGACGGAAACACTTAGTTGAAAGGATGTTATGTAGAACATAGCAAAAAATTTTGATGTAATAACCTAGATCATGGAAACCATGTCTAGTAGTCTTAAAATGGAATGGTATCAGATGACTAAATGATCCAATATGGCTCCAAAAAAAAGTCTTATACAGGTTTTCCAAGTTTATATTTGGTGCTTAGTCTTCTCACTCAAAACTGAGCAGTATGGCTCAGTATATCGTTTAGTATACCAGTGGATTACCAGTATGCAAATATAGGAGACAGGAGGTGGTATCGAGACCTTGGCCTAGGTAAGCCATTTAACAGACTAAGGTAAAGTGAATATGTGCAGTCAAATAAGAGGCATAGGCAAATGGAAAAATATAATAACCATCAAATACAAGAGAAAATCGGAATCTACTTTAGAAAAGAAGCTATTTCTTCTAAAAGGCTGATTGCAAATGCTGATAATTGAAATTTTGGTCTTCAATATCTTTCAAAAATCTCCATCTTTAGTTAGATAATACATAATAAATATACTGATATAGGAACTTCAGGTGATAAAGAGTTCATTACCCCTTTGTTTGATAAATAAACGATTTCCTTGTAACTTCGTAGATGCAAAAAATTTATTAGTTACGGCATCAATCTTTCTAGTTTCTTAACTTCAGGAGAATTCCATAATTCTAGTGGTCACAAAATGGACATATTGGTGCAATAAGTCTCCTATCTTGAATATACTAACAATTAGAAGCTTCTGATCAAATAATGACAAATAGTAGCATCAAGTTCTAAATTAGCAAAAGAAAGGCATAAAAAATATCAGTAATCACTTTGTATTTACCTAACTTAAGTAACCAACATCAGAATTTAGGCTATCCTATTCAAAGGAGATCCTAGCAAAGTTTACTACTGCTAATGCAAACAGAGAGAAGAGTTCAAATGAGATATCAAGTTACCTGTGGGTCTGCTAGGACAGCAACCTTAACAAAATTATGACCATTCTGCAAAGAGAACAAAAACGTGTATCATCCATAATCAATTTACAAGCAGGCACAAAATATCAGATGGACGAATTCCTAATACAAGGCATAGAAAGAACAAGGAAAGAGCAATGACCAAAGAGAACCATTCAACTACTAAGTTATGATTGTGTTCAGTTATTAACTTATGACTGTGTAGTGACCCCAATATTCATATATCAGTGATGACTTCAGTATCTTTCTTCTTTCTTTTTACCTTCAATAGCCTATAATTACACTACTACAAGGAGTAGCATCCTTCATGATGACATTATCCTACAACATAATAACTGATGCAAAGTTGGCACACGTCTGATTAAAGGCAGAATAGAGTAGCAAGTTTTTATGCCCATGATGAATGAAGCAACAACAGTTGCACTCTCTGACGCAACATGGAGGCCACAATCAAAGGGACTTTTCTAGATCCTACCCACTTACACTTTTCTCTGATTCTTATTGTAGCAGCTTTTCTTAAGGGAATAACATGGCATGATCCAATTGAGGTGGATGGAACCATTGAAGGATGGAATGAAATAACTTGGAACAAACCACAAGTACCTCATCTTGAAGAGGCGCACTAAATATAATAAAATTGCCTCAGCTTAGAGGGGAACACGTAAAACAAACTGGAAGCACTTCATTCAAACTACTCCAAACACTAGCAGACAACCTCAAGCACTTCAGATGGAGAACCTTTACCTCTTCTTTCCTTCAGCCTGAATCCACAGAGAGTCTTGGCTCCGATATTTTTAGAAGGTCCACTATCTGATTGTAATATGACCATATCGCTACTTGTTAATTCCAGTGGTTTCCTAGCCTAACAGTCAGGCCAGTTGTCTCCCTTGTTTGTTTTACATTACCTAAGAGAATATTCTATATGATTATAGCATGCCAGTAGATATCAAAAATCAGCATAGGCTGAGATTAGTACTAAAGTGAAAATCCCGCCTTCCTCTTCGTTGCTAAAACCTACACCACTTTAATGAGTTCCAAAACTGCAAACCGAAACCAGATCGAGAAAATCAAAGAATAGTTGCATAACTGGAGGTCTTACCCAAACAATATTCAAAATCAAAAGCAGATCTAAGAATTCAACAAATAACCCAAGTGATCGCGCGCTCATTTTCTCGTCCAACAAGCATATTCTACTAGCGAACGATCAATGATGAAATCAGTAGGAGCAAAGAGAGATCTACCGAGAATCATACCGAAGAGGAGGAAGAGGGACGGAGATGAGGCCAGGAGCAGGTCCAGTTGGGGGTCCAATAGGCGACCATCTCGCCGTAGAGGAGGGTGACGATCCACAAGCAGCAGAGGAAGACAGTCAAGCGCGTAAGGCTCTGCATCGCGTCACCCCCGGCGAAGGGCGAGAGGTGGATCGAGGCGCAGCTCCGGCCGCCGAGGGCCAAGGCTCGTTCAATGGATCGGATGGAGGGAGCCGGTTGGTGACGGTGAGAGGAGGACTTCAGGAATCAGAGTCGCTGAAACGGGTGCGGATTCGATGGACCGCAGGTCCACAGGGGGTGATTTGAATCTGCCCGAACTCAAGTCAAATCTATAAGTTTTATAGTCTTAAATTATTCATAATATATTAAATTTATGAAAATAATATAAATTTTATATTAGATATATATACTTAATCTAATTCATAACGATAACAATATTGTTGGTTGTTTGTTGAGTTGTAGCAAAAGATGAAATGTTCGTTTCCAACATTTTCGTCAATTCGTTTCAGAATTAACATGAAGGAGGTAAATTACGGAGACTAATCTAGCTAGCCCGAACAGTGATCAGTGCATGAGAGAGGGCAGAAACCTGATTATTAATCAGAATTTAAACCTCAAATCTCATTATGACAACATTTGATGTATTAATTATCAGTCCATCTTATAAGGACCGGTTATTTGTTGAGTTGAGTTGAGTTGAGTTGAGTTGAGTTAATTTTAAATGTGCTGATTGCTGAATTATTCGTCCAACAAATAGATGGCCAAGTGTCTTACGGACCATCTCCCACGCAGCTTTGTGGTCCTAAACGCCGTAACTTCCACTGCAAAGGGTTGAAGCCCAGGCCCAATGACGTTTCGTTGAGGCATTAATACACGAAGCCAACATCAACGTTGTCGCAACCAGCAAGCCATAACTCCGTCGTCCTCTTCTTCCTCCACTCGCTGATCTGAACGTATTTGTTTAATGCGCTTGCTTTTGGTAGGTGCTCTAGATCTGTCTGCCTAACCAGCCTGGCTTAGTGTTTTCCCTCATCCAATGCAATGATCACTTTCAACGGTCAAAAATTGTTCATGAAATTAATCGTGTGAGATATTTAGAGTCAACGTATGATTTTTGCCATCAAAATTTATCTGCGTGGCCCTTTTCATTCTGCCGACACTGTTTGTGCTTCAGTTTTGAGTGCTTCATTTGGCGTGACGACGCTCAACTTCATTCGATTGCTTAGAGGTTTCATTCAATCATATTTATTTATTAAAAACCTTATTGAATTCGAATCAAATTTAAGTTTTTAATCAAACTCAAATATTAACATTATTATTCTTATAATTTATGTTAAATTTTTATTATAAACACTAAATTTGAAAAGAATATATTTTTTTTATAAAATTTATATATATAATTTTTTAACAATTAAATTTTATATAAATTAATAAATAAATTTATTCATATTATTTATCATGAATATTAAGCTCGTGGGTATTTAAGTTTGTTTATTTTATATTTTTTTATATAATTGAATAAATATAAATAAATGTTATTGACTCGAATACTAATAAATTTGTTCATGCCTTCGTCATACTATAAAAGGTCTAAATTATAATTTTTAAAGTCGAAAAAGAAATTCATTTGGTATTAATTCAAAATATTTAAGATCATCAAACATTTTTAACAAAAAAAAAAGAAGCTCGATGAATAATGGTAAATTGATGTTATTTTAAAATTAAATATATTTTTTAGTAAATTGCTAATTATTTTTTCAATTCCATATTGAAGCCTAATTAACAAAGCATTGAATGGATGCGATGGATGATTATTAATTGTGAAATATCAATTTCCTAAATCCCCCTAAATTAGAAAGCAACAACTGTTACATTGTTTTTACTCAAAAATATAATTTTGTGTTGTATAAATTAACGGCTTTGCCAAATTGCTTGCTTGGTTTTGTGTATTATCTAAATCGGATACCTCATATATTTTTATTGATTAAATCATGTATCCTTTCTCAATATTGATTAAATCATGTATCTTTTCTCATTCTCTTTCTTATAATATCTCTTCTTTCTTCTTACTGTTCATTCAAAAAAAAATCCCCATATTTACCTATGAAAATGAAGGAGGATTAATTTTTTGGGGGAAATAAAGTGGTTTAGAATTATTATTTTTTCCGGATGTACCGTAAAAAAGAAGAATGAGTGTTATGAGAAAAAGAATGGAAGGGATATGAGTCGATCCAAAAATAAAATATGTGGTTTGAGTAATATGCAAAATAAAATACACATTTTGGGAAATCGCTGATAAATTAATATCTATTACCTTTCATCATTGCATCACTATACTCCCTAATGACATTTTTTAATTTCTATTGTTATCATTAATATTATTTTTTTAAAAAAAAAAGATATGATGAGCAATAAAATATTGTTCTGCCAAAATGGTATTTGTTGACTTCTATTATCATATTTATACATCACTACACTTCACCAATTCACCATAATTATGATTTAGATGCTTTTAATAAAATACAAGGGTCTACTTTTACATTTTGATTAGATATTAATTCTATAATATTTCAATGTTTAAAAATTATATGGAAGTGCTAAAAAAAATGTCAATAATAAGATGCCATAATGCTTATGGATATTATTATATATACTTGTTGAGAAGAATGCATCATTAATAATAAAAAAAATACAAGATCATTCTCCACTCAAATGATAATTCATATTTGTTAATATGTTCATCCACGGATTAATATAGTTGATATTATATAATGATTGTTTCAATAAGTTTTAAAATTAATTTTTAATATAAATAAAATATTTTATTAAATATTTGATCTCTTTCATATAAAAAATTATTATATTAGAATAAATATTTTTTATAATTTATTCAATATCAAAGAGTATAAGTTCATCTTGAATATTTATTAATATGTTATTTTATGAATTGACGTAGTTAGTTGATATTTACATAAATAATTATGTTATTAAATTTTAAAAATAATTTTTAATAAATATAAAATATTTTGTAAGGACCGATTCTTTTATATTTTTATATAAAGATCCTTATATTAAAATAAATATTTTCATAATTTATTCTCATGATTTCAATATTTATTAATATGTTTGCGAATTTATTAATCAACGCTTTGAAAAAAGATAGCGTCTGAGGTTGTACTTTGACGTTGGAATTATTATAAAATGGTAGGTGTCCGAAATCCCGAAAGTTGCAGGAGAACCGACGTAGATTTGGCAAAATCCGTATAGTCAACGCTGGCTGCTCATCAGGCACCGCCAGTATTAACCGCCTCTGACGTGTAAAAGTGAAAAAAAATAAAAATAGAAAGGGCGTTTTTTTATTAGTATTGTCAAATATATTTTTTTTAAAAAAATTAAATTTTTATTAGTATTGTCAAATATTTTTTTTAAATAAAAATTAAATTTTTATTAGTATTGTCAAATTTTTTTTAAAAAAAAAATTAATTTTTTTTTATTAGTATTGTCAAATATTTTTTTTTTAAAAAAGTAGTTTAATATAATTTTTATTAAGTTTTTTTTACTTTTTCAAGAAGAGGCAATTTTTATGATGAGAATAAAAAGGATCACATTTTGGTTGTGTTGGTAACAAAGTGTTGGTACTTCGACAAATTCTAAAAATAGATAACTTTCTTCTAAAAGCAAAATTTATATACAATATAAACTTTTTAAAATATTTATTCAATTTAAAATTCGAATATGTTTCTCTTATTATTCCTCCTGTGACCATTCCACGACGTACACAGTTGCGTGCAATTTCTCTTCTCTGCTCTGCTTTCTCCGCCGTTTGTGTTGTCGCTGGCTGCGTCGCCGTTGTCGTTTTGGGCTGTCGTGGAGTGGGGTTAAAGGCGAGGGGGGAAGGGGGCGGCCATAAATAGCGGTGGTGGAGGTTCAACAACCCTTTCCACCTCCGCGACGATTCCTCCGATGGAAGTGGAGTCACGCTTCCTGCCTTCCCTTCGCCCCCAATTCCTTCCTCACTCTCTTCTTTGTTAATCGCCGCCGAGTGCGTGCCGCCGCGAGGAGGATCTCCGCCGTGTTGATCTCTGGGAAGATACCATGTCAGATTTGGTTCTTCCATTGAGGTATGCAAGGTATGAGGCTGAAAAAGCGATGATCCACCTTTTCCTTGTTATCTGGATCTTGACCACTCCATGGGGGAATGGAAGAGAAGAAGAAGAAGAAGAAGAAAACACATATTTGTTACCGCATCAAGCTATTTTGTCTCATATAGTTCAGTCACATGCCTCTGATTTCTGGGAGTTAATGCAATTATTTGCTCTTGATCCTTTACCCGACACGAGCATTCATTACGAACAATTCTTTTTCAGAAATTTTTGTCAGTTTTTGCATCTCTTGTTTTGCACTGAAAGGCCTGCCCAATCTCATCCTGTTCTGTTTGTTTTTCAGCTCCTTATTCCTTGTTTCCTCAACAGTCTTGGGGATCTGAAAGAAACAGGAGTTAGACTATGGCAAAAAGACCTCATAGACGACCGCGAAAGGACAATGTTGGATGTGTGTGGGGTTTGATCAGCTTGTTGAATTTCCGTCGAGGTCATCCAATTCAGAAGTTACTTTCAGATACAAAGCATGAACGTACTGACCATACTGGTAAGAATTTCAGTTTTAGTGTGATCTATAGCTATTGATTTTTGGGTTACTAAAAACTCACTCTTATACACATTTCATTGAAGTAACAACAATAGGCTTGACAAATAAAATATGTATAATTGCAAAGTTTTTAGTTGTTATTAAGGCCTTCATTTAGATTTAGCTATTTGTATGCCTTTTTAACTAGAAACTCATAACTATTGTTATATGTTATTCAGGTTCTGGCTACTCGAGAATTAAGCTCGATGCACTAAGAAATCCAGAAAACAAGCATGAAAGTGCCACGGTAAGTCTACACAATTTTATCATCAGTAGCTAAAGATATCAGTTGTCTATAGACAGCCATATAGTCAGCCTCCAATATAATTCTCGCTGTTTTAGTATATACTGAGTATTCTAGTTGCATAGTTTTGCATAGATCCATATAGCCAACCTCCAATATTTGGGACGAACACCGTTTGTTGATGTGCAAAGAAGCAAATTTGTGATATTGATGAAACATAAATATTTATCTTGTAGGTGGAAATAGAACATAATAGATTGATATTAGCATTAATCCCTCAAACCTTTCTTTTTGATTCTTATGTTGCTAATCCAATTTGCAGATGCAGAGAAGATTCATCATCCATGTTTGAAGTAAATATGAATAAAATTTAGGCTTCCGTTTAATCCTTTTTGTTTATGACGTATTGAGACATTTTCGTCGGTCCTAGTTTTGAAGTGTTAGCACCTAACATCTCTGCTGCTAGTTAACAATCCCTTATTTTTCTCAGCTTCTTGATGAAATTAGAGACGATAAGTTTAGTTTGGGTTTGACAAGTGTAAAAGCACTGATGGAAGGAGAGATGTCTCAAACTGCCTCAAAGAACGTTTCAAGCGATGAAAATCGACGAGTAAAATCTCACTTGCAGATCAGGGAGGTCGATTCCAAGAACTGTGAGCTGAGAAGCATAAAGTCAAAAGACAATCATGGAAATAATTTGGTTCCTTCTCTTAGCTTGGATGGCCTTCACTCAGGTAGTGTGGATCTAACTGAAGGATCTCTTAACTTTGACATGGCAGCATTTTTGGTAGAATTCTACAGTTATACTCGCCAACAAGCTAGCCAAGATTCTGACAATAAGTTTGATTTGCTTCCTTCCTCGGAAAGGATTAGTTTGGGGAGTCAGTACCATCTTCATGAACTTGATCATCTTGATCAAAAGATCTCTTTTTTTAAAAAGACACTAGCTGATTTTGCTGAGCTGATAAGTCAGAACTCCACTGTCGATCAGAACTCCACTGTTGAGAAACAAAATGATGGAGGATTAATTGTCCAGTCGGAAAAGTCAAGGGATGCAATAGCTGCTATAGATTCAGATAGGAAGTTATTTATGAAGCTCCTCCAAGATCCAGATTCAGTTCTATTTAAACATATTCAAAGTCTTCATGGTGATCAGGTAAGGAAAACATCCAAACTGGGATCAGATAGATATACAGAAAATGTCCCGATGTTGGTGGAGAAGAATGAAAATTCAGGAAAATGCAACGAGTCTGACGGTAACCAATTGCCTCAGAAACAAAACAGATATAACTTTTTCTGGAGAAAGGATAAGAAGGGGATGAAGCCTACAGCAGAAAATCCAACTTCCAAATCTTTGAATAGAATTGTCATTCTGAAGCCAAACCCAGCGAGAACTACTGGAAGTTCTGTCTCGCAATTCCATCATGTCCCTAAGCAAAACGACAGTGATGAAAGGATTGTATCCCATTTTTCCCTTAGAGAAATTAGGAGGAGACTCCGGCATATAATTGGCGAGAGCAGAGAAGCACAACATGCTATTTCGATGGATGGTCTTCTACACAGAATTCCAGTTAGGCCTAGTGAGCCTCGTGACTCGTCTGAAAATTTATCTTGTGACGATAAGCAACCCAAATCAGTATACCTTGATAATAGAAAAAGTAAGAGCATTAGTTCCGAAGAATTTGAAGTTAACAGCAACAGTCATATTTCTCCCTCAACATCAAGATCTCAGTCTTCAATATATGAGGAAGCCAAGAAACATCTCGCAGAGATGCTAAACACAAGAGTCGATAGTTTGCCAAGAGTTGAAGTTTCAGAATCATTGGGGACAATGCTTTCTATCTTAAGATACACTGAGTTATCTCCTACATCCAGTCCTCAAAGAGATGAGGAACTTGCCGTGCCGCCTAAAGAGATAAAAGATCCATCACTACAACAGTTAAAGCATGAAGGTGGGATCAATAACCTTAGAAACAAAATATTTAGAAGTTCCATTTTCCATGTCCATTCAAGTGATGAAAATAAAATGTTGATCATGGCTGCAGAACTGGTTGGAACCGCAATATCTGAGCTATTACTTGTCAGTAGCAAAGACTTGAACAGCCAAGGTAGCCTTTATAAATTTAAATAACATTTTCATTGTTTCTTTCGTTACTTCATTATGAAGTCTATTGAAGCTTTTATCATAAAATGCAGAGATCGTTGAAGAAGTTGGTGCTAAAAGGACTATAGAGTCTAACCAATTGGATGAACCTACATTGTGTGGCTTGGTAACTTTATGTCCAATTAGTTGTCTTGATTTAACGATAATTTTCTGTCTTACGACTACACCACTGTTCTGCTAGGATATATTTGAAGAGAAGTCACCAGCAGTGGTGCAGCCGAAGCCCCGACCAAGCAGCTTAGTCAAGCAAAACTTAATGGCTTCTGAAAGCATCAATGAAAAACTAGAGCAACCAAGTCCAGTATCTGTTCTCGAAAAGTTCATATCAGATGATATTAGCAGCCCTGACTCTACTGGGATAGAGAATTGTATGATCTGGCAGTTGAAAGGCATCAATTCTTTAGTTGAAACAGATTCGTTTGCCTTTTGGCATACCCCTGAATTCGATCCCTTTTTGCAGATAATATTCAAGTACAACATCAACAAGCTGTTCAAGAAGGCAACAATTCTGGAAGAAATATAGCATCACCCGATGTAAATGACGATTGTCAAGCTAGGTTTGATTACATCAAAGCAGTCTTGGAAGCTTCAGGACTTGTGGATGAATTCCCAATGAAATGGGATATAGAAGACCAGTTACTTGAACCTTCTTTGTACGAGGAAATAGGAATCTTTTTTTGCTTCCTACAAGATCATCCTAAGCTTCTATTCGACTGCATCAATGAAGTCCTTTTAGATATACACGAGAGTTTCTTGAAAAGCATCCCGTGCCTATCCTACGTCAAGCGAAATATCCCACCTGGCCCTCAAGGTGAAGGCTTAATCCAAGAGGTAAGCAAGCGCCTCGAATGTCATCTTCAAGTACCATCGCCCAACACGTTAGATAAGGTAGTCAAAAAGGACTTGAATGGTCGACTTTGGATGGACCTTCGACTTGAAGTGCTCAATACTACTAGTGAGACAACATCTGATATCATCTTGGATGATATAATCGAAGAGATTGTTTTCGACTGTTGGTGCTGAAATTAGAGTGATTTCAAATAGTTTCTCCTAATCAGAGGATTTCCCTTGCTGTAAATTGTTAAGAAGATTGAGGGAAGTTGAAATGTATGCAAATAATCTTGTATCGTAAATGAGGATACTATTTGAGACGATGACAGATGACAATGAACCTTTGTTCTTGATACCCCCATGATTGAAAGGGAGCCCCAAAGCACAATAAGATATGTATGCTAGTTTTGATGCCAGTGACTTGTTCTCTATGATTGAAAGAGCTCACTTGCACGATGAGTGCAGAGCAGTGGACCAAAATTGTTCGATCACATTACAGAAGAGTGACGAAAGCAACATCGAAGCCTGTTCCAGATTCCCTAGGATGCATTACTGATATAGTGTCTTCAAGTATTGACCCAATAACCACTTTAAATTAATCATATCAGCTAACATGCATTATTGGTAAAAATATTAAGACATGAGATTTTAGAAGGTGGCTCTAGCTACCTGAAACAACGCCCTTAAACAAATTTGCAGACACGAAGTGAGCATACGACTATTCCTACTGCAAGTGTGTATATATTTATGTATGAGCACAGATGAGCTTACATTGCACAAGACGTGTGCAATTTTGAGATACAAGATCATGCACTGTAGCCGTGGATAAAGGGACTCCACTTAACTGAGTTGTAGCTTCCACAGACATTACCAGAAGCTTCTTCCATCGCATCCTTCGAGACACCCTCGTTACATATGTTTGCGAAAGCTCGCATATGCTTCATGCCATATTGAGTGAGCGATCCACAATGCGACTCGAATGCTTGGACCTAAGGGTTTTTTTTTTCACATGGTCATGTTTAATAAAATAGATTGTGCAGATGAATACGCTAGTAGAGCACAATATTTACCATTGTTTTCAAGCAATCCCAATCATCAACCAGAGCCTGGCCAGATGGCCTCACGGTTTTGAGGACGGAAGGTGCAACATCCGATCCAAAAATTAGATTGCCGATGAGTTTGATGCTACTGTCAAGGTGTGCTCTGTGCAACGTCGTCTCAGTGATCTCCGAGAGAATTTCCTTCTTTTTGTTTGACCCTTCCTCTAATCTTTCATACTGAAAACAAGCACCAGGTTGTTAAGATATAAGAACAATGCAAGGGGTTAAAAAGGTGTTCCAAAACAGAATCTGCAGTGTTGAAAGATGGGATCTGCATGAAAAGTCTAAACCAGTTGAAACACAAATGGATACTGCCAGCTAAAACCAATTGAAACTATCATGTTTCCTACTTACATATGAAATCCATGTATAGATAATTTTTCTCTCAACTGCTCTAAGTTTATGGGTTAAATATAACATTATTGATCAATGTGCTAGAGAAATCAAGGTCACTCGCACATCCCTTGGTATTAGGCCCTTAGAATGTACCAATGTTATTCTTTGCTCGTCATAAAAAATACATTGTTCATATGAAATCATTTAGTCTCCAAGTTAAATCATTGCCACGAATGGAAATAGCATAAAAATAATGGGGGAAAACGAAGTGTTCTTCACTCACCATGTGCCATAAGAATAGGAGGTCAGCATCTCTCTGATTGATGACTCCCATCTGCATGCTGAGGCGAAGTGCATTCTCAGTTAAATTGGCATTGGCAGGGTCAAAGCCCTGGTAAAGGTACAACTTCTCAGGTTTTACATTCTTATCACCATACTCCATCACATGAGACCCTGCACTGTATGTGTTCTGGTTCGATGTCCTCATCTTCACCTGAACATATTATCAGAGAAACACTTCTAAAAAAAAAAGACAAATCTATAATAGAGATTAACAGGAACTTACTGACTCGTACTGTTTCCCAACCGTTTCCTCCTTTAGATTGTGATTCTCACTGCCATAAATATAATTAGAAGGTTAGCAGTGCCATCATATTGAAAAGGCTCCTAAGTTTGGAGGATTTCTACCCTTAAAAATAGGAATACCATTACAAATGGAAGTTCTGGCTCCTTTTTAGCTTTAATATGAGTTAGCACACCAGGCTATGGCTCAAAATTAAGAACCAAGATATGACTTTTGCAGCAATAAAAGGTACAATCTGTTATTGTGACAACAGTTACGACATGCTAATTTCTTGACAAAATTTTTATGACTTCGAGAAGAGTAAAAGGTAAAAGGCATCCAACGTTCAAAGCAAAATTTTCTTGGGGAAATTTTAAACAAGCAAAGCTATGTCATTAGCAAGACTTAAAAGTGTAGCTATTCTGTAATGCACTAACATCTTGTAATTAAACTTAAGTTACTAATCAGAAAATTCTACAGTTTGAACTTGGATTCGATGTTCTAATCTAATTTTTTGTACTTCAGTGCCTCTTTGTTGTTTCATCTCCAAAGAAACAAAATCACTGAAGAAGGAAATACATTTTTTTTTTAAATTCTTAGTGGTACCAAATAATCTAATGTCAGCCCATTAAAATGAAAAAAAAAAATCAAATGCAATAAAATGTTTAGACCTTTTGAAGTTGACAACAGATATGACTTGTTTAGGTATAAAACTCAAACCTGTCTTCCATCCATGCAACACTGTACAAGTCACCAAGGCAAGTCATAAATTCCGGTGGTGGTGGAGGATCCATCCCAGGACAGTAGGTTCCCCAGCTGCTTTCAACAGCATTGGATGCTGTTGTCACATATACATTAAGGTCTTCTGGCATTAAACCTTCAAAGATACTGCCACTCTCACATGCTTCCACATAAATAATCTGTTCAAACGAACACCAACAAAGATCAGCAATTCTATTTATAGTATAGCATAACCATAGGGCTAAATTGCTATGTATTACAATTGTCTGACCATTTCTTTGTAATTCTTGGATGCATGCTTCTTCTTCAATACTTCAATGAACTCAGCAGCATAAAGATAAGGCAAATTGGGCATTCCTGTATTTGAATGTGTCAGCATAATTAACCAGCATAAAAGTTGGCAATCAGAATGACACAGAAAGTTGGAACCTACCAAGGACCCCAGGTCCTCCGTGATCGGAGTAGTAGATAAAGATCCTATCATTGGATTTACTTTCTATGACCTTTCCACTTCCACCTTCTACAGCGCTCTTATCACCCAAAATCACTGCATACAGGTTCCTTGTATTGACTTGCTCCTTGGTGTAGTCCTAAGAACCCTAAGCAGTGTTAAACACTAGAATCGAGGCTTTGATGTCAAAAGATGGATGACAATGTTAGCACATACACAATAAACATAGTGGGTTCTATCAAGAAAAGAAAACAAAAACATGGTAGACAAAATCAAGAGAAGATCAAGTAAACAATTAGATAGGAACAGATAAGATAGAATTATTATTATTATTATAAAATTATATATCAAAACAGTTCTTGTAAACAAATTTCAAATAATGAAAATAAATTCAAGAGCGAAGAACCAATTAGAAGGAAAGGCTGCAAAAAGGCTGGCAAACCTTGGGAATTCTCGTTACCACTCTTTAGGATCTCCAAAATGTGCCTCTTACCTCAAAACCAGAGTGGAAGTTTCAGAAGAGCGATGGCCTAAATGCATTTCGTTGAGTCCTTGCATCTTTCAATGATGACAGTTCACCAGCCTCAAACATCATCTCAGTCAAACAGCTTTGGCACAATGTGAGACACCTCTACCAAACAGACACCTCTACAAAATAAAATGGATGTGTTCAGGCGGTCCAAAATAAAATGTTATAGCTCTCCCCCACTCTCATATTGCTCAGAAGCACTTTGAAGCCATTTTATGACAAACTTTGTTAACTACCTAGTCTCCCTTCCGTAATGATTCAACCTACTGTAGCTTAGATACCAATTGCAAACCCATCTCTAATCCGTTTGAGAAAGCTACATTTTAGTCGGTGTACCATGCCCATAACAATAGTCAAATCCTTTGTATCACTCCCGTAGAGCATAAGAAACTAAATCAGCTTTCACATTCTTTCACAAACCAAACCTACTCCTATTGATCCTCTTTGGTTGCAACTATTCACCAATGGAGCTACTAATTTCAAAGATTTTTTTTTAAAAATAATTTAATCAATTTAATTTTTTTGTACCTTGCATCTTATCCAAGGTTTTTTACTTGCTTTCACCAAAAGACTTCCCCCGTGTAGGTATAAGAGACAGCAAAGCTTTCCCCTTTTAATCAATTTCTTTCACTAGTTTTGCTACTCGGCATTGTAAGGAGAATATATCAGATGTATATTTGGGTAAGATTATTCGGTGATCCAGCAAAAGGGTAAGTAATTTACCTAAAGACAATGTTCACTCTTGTTTTAATTTTTTGTCTAGTTGATTTTTTATTAGATTGCTTCATCAAGACTATCACTAGCTAGAACAACTAACACCTAAATAATGCAGTATGGACACTTTGTTACTCTTCAGGTTACTAACAAAAGAGCCCCCACGCAGTTAGTATCTACATGAGTAGTTGCTCCAATAGGTCTTGAGGTCAATTCCTAACGGATGCAAAATGTCTCGCGCTGGATGCCTAACTTACCCCATGCAAAGGGTCATTGCACTAGGACAAATGTCTCAATGATTTATCCCCCCCTTCCGGAGAGTATAGGGCCGCCCTAGAGGCGGCTAAGATGACGGCTTTACCTTTTTTTACTCCAATAGGTTACTAACAAAAGAGATTGAATTCCTAGCACGACCTATCATCTTAGTTCAATTCTTCATTCCCTGGCATGGAAAAGAAAACCAGGATACTCACCTCATCTCTAAACTAAAGAGGATTGAATGCATGTTCACCGATGACTAAATGAGCACACAAGACATATCAGAGCAAATAGGAAGCAAGGACCCCTTCTACCTTGGGGACGCCAGCATAAACATCTTGGCCCTGGGGGTGATTGATGATGACTCCCTTCCTGGGGTTGAGCGGGTTGTCAGCGATGTCGTCGTGCATCATCACCACTATGTTCTCCTCCTTCAGCCCGCCTTTCCGCAGCAGCTGGTACGCGTGGCACACGTCCGCCTGCATTTCCACAAACCGAACCGACGTCTTCAACCTGCCCTCTATCGCCGACCATGTGTTCGTCGAAATAACGCAGGCACGGCTGGCGCGTACCTGGTGCCGATAGTTTCCGTAGCCCGAAGATCCAGCCACGAGGACAGCCCAAGTGGTTCCCGTCTCGTCCTCCTCCGCGGTATCAGGGATGGTCCGATCAGACGGCAACCGGATGGTCGGATCGACATCAGGGACGAGGGCTGGCGAAATCGCTAGCGGCATTGAAGCGAAGCAGAGGAGGGCGAGGCAGGCGGCGGCGCGGAAGGAAGTCGTCGCCATGCTGCGGGATGCGATGGAGGGCTGCGTGGGGAGTATGGGGGCGAGGAGGGGTTAAAAAGAAGGGCGGGGAATGGAAGAGGAGGTGGCGCCGCCTGACGCGAGTCCTCTCTCCTCTCTGCCCTTGCGCAGCCGCATGCAGCGCGAGGGGGAGACACGTGGTAGGCGCATTGACCACCACAGGCAGCGAGGACACCGCGCGAAACGAACGCGATCGCTTCTCTTGTCGCCACCTGCAGGCCGCTTCCGTCATGCTCTGCTCGTGCCCCTCGTCCTCTCCCTCCGTCCGTTTTCGCCGCAGCAGGCGTTTCCCTGAATCAGGCGAAGCGGAGGAACGGGGAAGGAAGGGCGGTGGTCAGCATCGCCTTACGATCATTTTCCGAAAGCAACCCCTATCTTTGAGATTTCTCAAAAACACCCCTATTAACTACTTTTCAAATTTTCATTATATCGAAAAATAAGTCCATTTTTTCGTCTCCATTTCCAGGCTGCCTCGCATCGCCATTTTCATTCTTCGCCAAAACCCTAGTCCATCGGTCGATCTGGTCGTTCCTTCCCCGAGAGCTTCTAATTCGTCTCCGAATACCCTGGTGAGCTACCTACTCTGCTCTCCCTTCCGTTCCCCTTTTCCTTTCCCAGCTCCGTTGTGATTAAGTTCGTTCGGTTTATAGTCGAGGTTTTCTTGTGCTGTTGATTGCGCAAGTCCGGAAGTTTCTTGACAGAGAAATTTCTTCATTCTACATAAATTTCTGAACTAAATGTGTTGATTTTGAATGCAGGATTCCTTTTCATTTTTTGCAATTAAATATGTCTAAGTTCAAGGTTCGTTTTCTTTGTTGGAATTAAAAATCTGAACTCCATTTCATTTTTTTTTTCTTTTGGGATCCGATGCGGAATCCATGTCCATCTTACATGTTGAAAAGAACAACTTTTTACAAATGAGGTACATGGACTTGGTTATGCTATTCGATATCCAATGTTAGTGATGGCGTACAAGATGTCTAGATCTGAGCTAAGAACCTCAACAATGCATTTTAATAAAGTTGCTACTCATGGGATTGTTGCCTTGACACCTGAAAAGGAAATAAAGCTGTTGGTATCATGAAATCTGGGCAGACATTTACAATAGAACCAATGATCAATGGAGGTAATTATTTTGAGTTGATCAGCATTTTTGTGTTTATTTTCATTATCTTCATGAGTCTGGCGTGATCGGTTATGGCGGATGGATGGACTGCAGTTACTGCAGATGGTAAGAGTAGTGAGCCTTTATACAGTTGAGTGTTTTATATGGTGTTCAATTTCTGTTGGAGTTTACTCTGCTAGAAAGTTTGATTGCTTACCAACTTATAACTATAGCATTCTACTCCAGTTAGTGTTACGATTCCTAAACATAGTCTGTGACTGTTAGTTGGAATCACTTTTCTCCAAATTTCACAGCTTAGATGCATGGTTATCATCTTAAGCAGATCCACTAACAGAATAGTTTTCTGGTTAGGAATGGAAGAGATGCTCTTAGAGAAATCAGGGCATGTGTAGTTTCACATCCCAATTATTTGCTCAGCTGCCCAGTTATTGTATGATTTTCCTACTTGAATATCAAGCCTTGAGTGAGCAATTCTGCTATGCTGCCATAATGTGATGTGTTTCCAATGCCAATAAAAAGTAACCCATCCAATGGTATTTAACCTCCAGCCAAATAAAATGCATCCCGAGCAGAAATATCACAAGTACCGCCGCGTCCCGGCCCGTCACAAGGAAAACTATAACCAAAATCCTTTTTATCTGGCTTTAACTTGGAACCACGTGCATCTAAAGCACCTTTTACTCTCCGCAAAGTCGTAAGACCATGTATGGGGGCTGACATCTGTCCAGTGCCGGAAGGTCAAGGAAGTTGGTGACCTGATGACAGGGGAGATGGTAATCGAAGCCCTGGTGAATGACTGTCGTAACTATAACGGTCCTAAGGTAGCGAAATTCCTTGTCGGGTAAGTTCTGACCCGTACGAAAGGCATAACGATCTGGGCACTGTCTCGGAGAGAAGCTCGATGAAATAGACATGTGTGAAGATGCTCAATGATTATTGATCCAAATTTAAGTCAGCAAGAGGTTGTTGAGATGATCTTAATTTCTAGTTGTAAAATAAAACGAACAAGATAAAAGAATAAGCTATTGCTCTTGAAAGCATGAATTAAATTACTTCCTAAAGGTCTAAACTTTTTGTTAGGACTTGTACGAGCTAGAGAGGGGTGAATAGCTTCGATCGCTTCCCTCGATCTTGTCGTGCTCGTCGTTTGAATGCACAGCGGAAACCTTGATTTAAACTCGACTCCACATGCATAACTCTGGGATTTTACTTGGTATCTGCCTCATAAGCGACTAATCCAACGTCTATCTCTAGTGATCTCCCTCCACTATGAAATCCTCCTTCTCGGAAACCGTCCGGAGGCGGAGAAGCCTCTTATAACCCTCGATTACAAGAATACAACAAGAAACAAAATACAAAGACAAATGAAATAAAAAACGACTTTATAATGAAAACCTTATTTTGTTTGTTCTCTTGTTGCTTGGAAATGCCTCTTGTTGATCCGGAAATGCAGCAACACTTTGCTCCAAAACCCTCAAGAATCGGCCCCTTCAAATCTTCACAAAATCCTCTTTTATAGGTTTGCATTCGAGTTGATTTTCGCCTACCAATCGATTGATAGTCTTCACCAATCGATTGTCATCAAATCCGACCGTTTAAACCTACATAATAGCATTTTTTTACCTTACCAATCAATTCGAAAGCATTTGTTTGCTGCTACAGTGCCACCAATTGATTGTTGGAACTCACTAATCGATTCAGAATCATTCTGTATGCTGCTACAGTGTCACCAATCGATTGGTACGATAGCAAATCACGGTAGCAACCCTAAACCTGGTAACTATAACAAACCCTAAAATTACTATAGCAATGCCTAGTTACTGTAGCAACATCTTTCATTTTACTGTAGCAAACCTAAAAACACCCCTAAAATCTTAATTTCGGAGTTTAGAGTCCATCAATCGATCAATACACCATATCAATCGACTAATACTCCTGTTTCAATCATACCAAGTTGAATTCTCATCTTGCCTGATATTCGGTCGACCTCAACCTACCAGGACTTTCTTTACTCAACATTCGATCAATCTTGACTTGTCGAGACTTCCCATTACCTAGCATCCTGCCAACCTTGACCTGTTGGGATTTCATCATTGCCTAACATCCGATCAACCTTGACCTGTTAGGTCTTTCAATCACTAAGTGTCCGATCACCTTTGACCTACTTGAATTTTTCTCTTGCCAATTTTCTGTTGGACTTCCGATCACCAAGTGTCAGATCAACTTTTGACCCACTTGGACTTTCCTCTTGTGCTAAGTGTTCGGTCCTCCGCGACCCACTTAGACTTCTCTCTTTCCAACTTCCCGTTGGACTTTTGACATCGTCAAATATCTAGTCAATCTTGACCTACTTGACTTCTTACTCACATATTGTCAAACATAGAAACTCAAGCTCGAGCTAACCCAAGCTTGGTCAACCTGATC
>JBBUKS010492900.1:0-15137 GCA_038050645.1 Hedychium gardnerianum
CCCGTTCTTACCTACCAATGGTCTATCTAACACCTCTCAAAGGCATCTCGCAATAAAATCCAAGTAACGGGCTGATCTCGAAGATCCTATTTTGATAAATCACCAAATAACGACTTAATCTCATAGATCGTATGCAGCTAATGCAGCCTTCTATGCATCAGTACAAATCATGTACTCGTATATGTCTTCCTGGTTATCTAACCAAGTACAGGCAACTAAGCGATCGTAATTTCCATTCACTATAGTAAATCTATCCTTAACTAAACAAGTCAACCTTGATATTCGACTCTATCCATCACCCAGCTAATAGTAGTCTGGGTTGGTACATTTGATGATATTCCCTAAGATTGAAATCTCAAACCTCTCGTAGGGATGTGTTGAGCCTGACTCATGCTATCAGACTCAACCTCAATCGGAAACTCTAGAAAAACTCACCTCTCATGCAACAGGTTCAAGTCTTAATGACTCGACAAATCATCTCCGTGGTTGACCCGGACCACGGTGATAAATAGTGACTGATCTACCTCTAGTCATACCTGATATATACAACTAGATAAGTATTTACAATAATATAAGCTACCAGAAAGAAACTTACATCATATTGCCGGAGATGTCCTGTCGCTGCCTTGTCCCAAAACTCGAAAAGTCACATTGAGAAAAACAAATCCTGAAATCCAAAAAATACAAAAACAGGCTATCGTAACCTGGGGCTTTGATACCAATAAATCGTCACGCCCCGGGAGGATATTTATCCGACGAAAATTGGACAACACCTCCCATGTACGACGGACAATATCCTGCTACAAAATACAAAAATACCCCACGCGGGTATTTACAACCATACAGTAAATAAAATAACATAACCACGCAGTTAATGATACTAAGTCATCCACACATGTGAAGGGAAACATGCAAAAACACACAAATAAGGTACTCCTTAACTTACATATCAAATTCCAATAACAACATGTATTCCTCAATCACAAGTTGACTACACATAATTCTCAATATCAAGAGTTTACCCACAAACTTCATCTAAATATTTCATCAAACACTTAATGTGCATGAATTAATTGAAACTAAATCACATGTCATCCAAAAAGGTGGAAGTCAATTACATTACAACTAACAATAACTTCTTACGATAATTTAGCAATCACACTCCATCTTTACAGATTATGTATTTAGCTACATAAACCTAACAACCGCCAATTAGTAACACAACTAACATTTATACGGTGGAGAAATTTGTTACCAAGTGATTCCCTCTTGAAGGTGGCTGCCTGGAACAGTAATCCTATGACGGTGGCAGCTGAACCGAACCCACTTGGTCAGATCTATACATCACAACATAATATACTGTTGGCACTCTCCGTACCTCTTCCACATTTTATATTACATTATTGTTCAAGCTCACGAGTAAGATATACCTCAAAATGAAATCACCAGAATTTGATCTAAAGTCAACTGTATCGCTGACGATCCTCCTCCCAGCTCCTCCGATGGTGACTTACTGTTGAACTAAGGTGGCTGGGATAGTAGCAAACCAAACCCACAATGACCAGAACTCTAGATCCGGCTGCCGGCGATAACTACAGAAATGCACAAATCCATGCTGGCCGGAATAGGGATAGCAGAAGCTGGCCGAGGTTCGGATCAGACTTAGGTGGCCAAATCTTGCAAGAGTAGAGGAATCGACACTGTTAGGGATGGACAGAGATGAGAAGAAGTCGGCGCCCTATGCTCGGGTTAAAATGAGGGCGGCACTGGCCGGCTGTGGATGACTTCGGAAGGAGATGAGGGAGAAGAACATAGGAATCGAGGACCTCGCATCCTCTACGATCAAAATCAAACCTCGACTGTGGATTGGGGCCAGCGGCGATGGTTACCAGCGGCTAGGGCGTCGGCCGGAGGAGGAAGGAAATCGGCGATGAGGAAGAGAGGAGAAGAACTATGGCTGGCCAGAACTTGAGGTAGGGAAGGTGGCGGTGTTTTGGGTCGAGAGAGAGCGACGATGAGGAACATCAGTAGCTCGATTGGGGAAGAAGAAAATCGAGTGGCACAATGAAGAGAAGGAAAATAAATAACTTAATTTTTTATATTAAAACTTAGAATTTTTAATAATTTAATTTAAGTTTTAATTAATTCAATTATAATTTAATGAATTCAATTTAAACTTTAATAATATTCAACTTAAATTTAATTATTTCAAATCTTAGTTTTAATAAATTTCATCAACTCCCTACTTAATTAATATTCTAAACACACTTTCAAAAACGTATTATTTATATTCCCATAATCTCTTCTAATTAACTCTAAATTAATTCCAAAAAGTCTCCAAAATTTTCCAATATTCTCTTATTTTAGCTGATGTTAATTTTTTTTCCACTGCTTGATGATCCAATTGTTAGACTCAAATGTAGACTTTGAGAATTTCAAATATGGTCTAACACAAACAAAGTGAGAATATCATTACTCAAACAATTGGATCATCAAGCAGTGGAAAAAAAATTAACATCAGCTAAAATAAGAGGAAATCTTATCATGTCTGCAATCAAAATACAAAGTTGGACCAAATCTGACATACATTCCTTCTGCAAAAGGACAACCATCGGATCTTAATGCAAAGATAAATTTGAATTCCAAAAGGCAACAACTCAGTATCTGAACCATTACAGGAATTGTCTCATTACTGGGTCGACAGTAGTTTTTTCTTCAGAGTAGCAGTTATTTTTCAGGTTCTACAACTCACTGTTAACGAAACTAAATTGTTACTCTGCGCTGAGAACTTCAATCTCAAACACCAGCGGCGAGTTCGGATAAATCCCCCAAGCTGGAAAGCCGCCAGCTCCATAAGCATAATCTGGGGTGCACTGCATATGGTTCAAGACGAGATTAGAAAGAGACGGAATTTTCATCAAGATTGGTTGGACACTTTCAGATTATAGGACTATAAACTAGCTATTTCAAACAAAAATGTAAGAAAGATGAGAAGAGAAAGATGTTACATGCATCAAAAGGGATACCTTTAGTAGGCATTTACAAAGGTCGACTTGGGCTGCTATAACAAGAAAAACAACCTTGCCAAGAACATGAGAACGAGATTAGAGGGGGGAAAAATACCTGAAGTAGAGCAACTTCTCCAACTTTCATATCTATCACTCCCTCATCCCACCCTGTAAGGAATGAAACATCAAACATGATTTAGAATGTTGCTACTAGGAAAGCAAAATAAGCAGTGAAATTAGCCATTCATATTTCCATAAAACAAGTATAAATTATACAAATGAACAAGAACTATGAACTCCATCTTCGATTCCAAATACATTGTTTATTCAATGTCCTTAAATGTCCTGTTCTGTGTAGTCAACCTCTTTTGTGTTTAACATGGTTCAGATGACATAAATGAAGCTCAAATCAGAATTCTCACTAATCAATCTTTCATGATGCTCCTTGAGGTGTTAAAAGGGTTTAGAAGAACCAAAACTATATAATCTAACCCAAAGTCAGTACAATCAAAGCACCAAGAAAGCTAATCACTACCATTTTCCTTTGGAATTCATTTCAATTTCAGAAGCATTGCAATAAAATAAAAAATGGCTGAATGAGATTGAAAAATACCTTTAATTACTGAACCCATGCCAATTTTGAATGTGAATGGCTGCTGCCCGGGATCTTTAGTGCTGAAACCATAAAAACAGTGCTTTTCATAATTGGTTTTAGAGAGAGAATTGGACGAGGGTAGGAATAAGAACAATGAAAAGAAAGTACCTCCAGAATTTCTTTGACAGATCACCATCCTTACCTACAGATTAATAATAAAGAATCATCCTAATGAATTAATCAGAGTCCAGAGAATATGATACATAACAATATTCAAATAACACAAGCAGCCGCTCTGGATGACATTCAACTGAAGCATAAGTTTTATATATGAGATATTAAAGAAGACGTCGTCTCTTTCGTAAATATGGAATCACAACATTCAGAATTTACATCAGTATCGAACGAGCCTATCATTTCAGTCAAACAAGGTTCATCAAACAGAATAATTAGTGTGTTGCAGCACGTGCAGGCTAGTCAAAAGTTTATCTTCATGCGTGTTGAACCTCATCCTTCACACCAGAGCAAACCAACGACTAAAGTAAGGCCAGCGCTAAGAATTAATTCAAACGACCTTAGATTACTGCAGAATGGTTTCATCAAGAACAAGGAGATAGCAAAAGAACCCCCGGCAGTAATCACAAAACCAAAAGAACAGAAGAAGAAAACAACAACAAAAGTTCAGTTTTTTACATCATCGTGAGATTTATAATTGATCTACAAGACACACAAACCTACAGTCCACTCATCCCTGTGGGAGATTTCCTCTAATCTTCTATTGGTCGAGACCAAATCCCGCACATAAATCAACGAACAAGGCATAGATCACGAAAAAAGAAAAGTGAGAGAAACGGAAGACCACGAGGGGGTGTGCTACTGACCGAAGCCGGTGCAGTGAACGGTGACAGACTTGCCCTTGGTAGGTTTGGGGCCGTGGCCTTCCTTCAGCAGCTGCTTCTCCACACCCATTTCCGGCTCCACCAAAATGCTAACCCTAATCCACGACGGGATCTCTTATACTAGTCTTCTGTAATTTCTGAATTATCAGTCTTTAATATTATTTCAATATTATTTTACTATTAATTTTTTTTTAAAAAATACAATTTTCCTTTAAAATAAGGAAATTAAGAAATTAGAAATTAAGTTGGGCCAAGATTCTCATAAAATGGGCTTTTGGCCTTGCTTGTTTATAAGTTAATTGGACTGGTGGTCGGCCCAATAACGATCCAATTAAGACTGTTATGTCGCAACAAGAAGTTGGAACCGCCTCAACTAATTTTCGAATCGTTCGAAGTTTCCCTTCGTTGGCAAGGAGAATCTGGTTAGGGTTCGGGGGAAACTCCCCGGCAGGAGCGGCGACGGTGGAGGTGGAGTGAAGATCGTGGCGGAGTTATTTTCGATGCAGTGGCGGGAAAAGCGGAGAATGTTAGGGCGCTCAGCACCGGGGAAAAGGATATCAGATCCGGCACTGGTAACCCACCTCGCTTGAAGGTGTTCCCTTCTTCTCTATCACTTCTGTATGACGTCGTTCTCATTTGTTCCCATGTCCCTATGTCTTTGTTTATTGTTTGCCTCTGAGATGTTGATAGTTACTGGAGCGGATTCAGGTGTATTGACTATTGTTGTCTTCTCCAATTAACTAAATGGAGTTTATTGGTGTCGCGTGTATGTCCCCATGTAAAGCTCTAGAATGTCCCTCTATACCTTTCAAGAAGGTATGAGGTAGCTTGGAGGCTTGCATTTAGTAGGTAGGTATGGCATTCGAGACTGTTTACGTGAGGGTGATGCAGCCGGTCAATGAGAGATCTTTTTCTACCCAACCCACCAATTTGCATTTTTTTTTTCTCAAGGATATTATTGTGCACTTCTTTAGAAACTCTGCTTGTGCTCAAGTTGAAACCCAAGTACTTCCCTAAACTCCCGGAGATGTTACCTTTTTATTCTTTCTTCCGTTATATTTTGCCACTGAGTTATTGATGGTTTCAACAAAAATATTCTGAATTCCTAAAGAAAGTACTCTTCGAGAATACATTGTTATTGGTAGGTGATCAACAACAAAATATTGGAAATAATATTAAATAATAAGGTAGAAAACTAGGACAAGCCAGGCTAATCCCCCTAATACCAATTATTATCTAACACTGCCCGAGATTCAATGATAGATTAATTTGGACTGCTGGTTGATGTTACATTGTCAAACTTTCCCAGTACTCAGAGGAAGGTGTATGGAATCCTTTTCCTTTCCTAGTTGGCTTAGAATCTCTATTTTTCCACGACGAATGAATCAGAGAAACTACAAAATGAAAAATTCAATTAAAATATAAGCCCACATATTATACATTATGCAAGAGGAATAAATAGATATGCTTATTGTAAGCAATCAACAGTAAAAAGGTAGCAAATAATCTTGAGAAATTAGAGTTGAATGTTAGGTTTAACTGGGCTACTCGGGAAAATACATTAAGAAGATAGATTCATTTCCTAAGACAGCATAATTTCACCTTTTGATCAGATAGAAGAGAATCTGTAATTCTATTCTATGGTGCTTTCAGTTCCAACAATTACTATTATACTCTTCCAAGTTCATGCTCGTAATCTTGTTTCTTGTTCCTGAAAGTTGAAGCATAGAGATGTGAGAGGTGTTTTACTAGATGATGATTATGTAATGTGGTAGAGATGGTAATGCTAAAGCTTAGTTTCAACATCAGGTTAGTTCTGTGCTGTTAAGTCTAAAGTTCTTCTATTCTTAGAATTCCCTACTCCTATTCTTAGCAACACTTAATGTAACGTATAGCCCCTAAATATTATGTTTGCAATAGCATTTCGTCACAATTTAGGGATCATTGAGAGTGGCAGCAATTTATATTCATATAAAATAACTTTAGCTGACCTCGTGCCCATATCCTCAATTATCTGTTTCTGTGAAATCACTTTTTTTTTTTTTTTTTGCACTAAGTTATGCTTTATGTTGTCCAAATATCATCTTAAGTAGTTCATGGAATAGTCATATGTATATTTTGTAATGCGCCGAGTTGTATAGTTCCTAGCTAAATTATCATTTTCGTTGTTAATGTATAATTATGTTCGTGTTTCCTCATTGCTGCCAGTTCCCATAAGCACATTAATTGTCGAAAGCTCAAGGCATCTGTCAGTCTTTTTCAATCATGTTCATACTGTCGATGACATTAAATGTTTGCCTTTTAATGATTTTATTGATTGGAATATAGCTAAAATAATTTCTAGGCGGAATAGATGCTGCATTCTGTTTGTATCTGTTTGTCATGAATTAGTTGATTATTTCATGTATTCATCTATTTGTTTGACATTATTATATTTTATTGGCTATAAGCTATACTTTGAAACCCCATTAGCTGAGCACTCGAAGACGGGGATGCTGCAGTAGAGGGATTCAATAAGTCACTAGGTTTTGAGTCTAATGATCGTATAGTTCCTTCTTGATTGTGCAAACGTTTGCCTGTTGATTTAGAAGTTTTTAACTCATGTTTGTGTTGTTTGAGGCACAAAGAAGGAGCTAGCAGCTGCAAACAAAATAAATAAGTATTAGTTTTAGAACCTTTTACTAAGATCAGGATTCTGGGCTTAACTGAGAATGATTCAAACCTCAGTCAAATCACATGGTGAAACTAGTTTCACTGTTTGTTTCTTGAAACATTCTACATTTCTTTGACTTGTAGTTTAAAATAATTGAGAGTTTGAAGGAAAATCATCCACAAATCTAGATTTTTCATCAGCTACCAGGTCGCATCTGAAGATATTGTTGCAGGATATGGAATTTCTTAACAAGTTTGAGTTCTGAAATAGCTCTCACACACAAACTGTGATAGCTTAAAAAAACAGCTATTGAAATTGGTCCATCATTGAATTGTTAAAGCCGTTTTGTTTATTATTTGTTTTCTTGATACATCTATCAGCTAACTGTGTTTATCCTTTTACAGTGCATTGATCTTGAAAGAATGAGCTGGATTAAAGCAAGCCTTGAGGGTGACCGATCCATAATCAATGGTCTCTTTTCTTTTTAACATGAAGGAGAAACAACAGCGTGGTGGCAAATCAAGGGCCATGTCTTTGCCCTTTAGAGGTTGTCAAGTCCTATCCCAGTGCCTGGTGAGCACTGTGGAGAAGCCTCCACATGAGCATCATCAATAAAGGCAGTACCTTTAGGTGCATGGAAGAAACATCAATTGGGCGATATGTCAAAAAAAGAAAGCAACAACGACGTTTAGGCATGGGGAGCTTGTGAGTGCCTTATCCACCAATACAGGTACGTCAATGTACACAATGCATTACAATTGTTTGTTTTGGGTATGAAGGTTGACCATTCATCACTAGCAAAGCTTTTCTCCATATTGGAAAAGGCAGAACCTTTTCCAATATCTTCACTTTTGACTTTCTCGCTTTTAGTTCCTTGAATCTTTTCCCATTCATTGATTTCCATTTTCATATGCAATTTGAAAATCAATGAATAGTATCTCCGATGATCAATTTTATAGTATTTTTATTTGTATTTAATTATCGTAGCACAACTAACATCCAAGAATAAAATTTGAATGGAGGAGATGTAGATACAGTGTTTCAATTAAGGTCCCTTTCCCTCTGCAGCCATAGCTTCGTTAGTGTTTAGTGTTTAGTGTCTACGTTTCTGTCTTATAAACAATAAGTTAATTATTATTTTGTTCATTACATATGTAATTAAGTTAATTATAATTAATATGAAATAATTCATTTAATTATAGAGCAACTAATACAGGCACATCACATGCATTAGATACAAGCATGACTAGACGTAAACGCTGAAAAATCCTCTCATGAGAAATAATGTACGTAGTAATTACATTACCACATGTATTTTATCATGTATATTTGTAAAATGAAGGTAGACTATGAAGTATTATTGACTATTTACAATCGTACCAACAATAATATTATTATTTCATATGTAGAGCTCAAAAATTAAGAAGGTTTAATTGTTTATTAATTCGTGTTTAATTTGTTTGATATTACAGAACTATTACTTCAACCGGACGAGGAAGATGCTGAGCTCGCCACCGGCGCCGGCGCTGTCGTCGGGGTTGATCATGTAGAAGGACTCGGAGTCCTTAGACCCCACGACCCGCTCGAACCTTGCCCTCATGTACGTCAGCTCGCCGTCCGCCGCCGCGTCCTTCTCGTTGAAGAATCCCGGCAGGACGCCAGCGCCCATGGACACCCCCCGCAGCAGCCCCATCACGCGGCGGTCTTCGTCGGAGGCCTCCTTCCGGCGGATGGCGTAGCCGGCCTTGCGGCCGTTGCAGTAGACAGCCCAGACGTACTCCTCGGCCACCTTCCGCCGCGGCGTCCGCGTCTCGCTCTCCAGCGCCATCTTCACCAGCCCGGACTCCATCTCCCTCTGGAGCACCCACGTGGGCACCGGCAGCTCGATGAGAAAGAAGGGCGGCGACCGGGGGTCCTCCTGGATGGCCAAGCTGATGCGGCCACGTCGGGGGCCAAACAGGGTCACGGCGATGGCCTTGTCGGCCAGCATCGCCTGCTTGCTCGGCCGCGCCGCCAGCAGCTTCACCATCTTGCAACCGGAACCCAGCATCGGTATCAGCTTGAACATCTTGAACACTCCCCCGCTGCCCGCGCCCCTTCCGGCCGCGGACGCCTTGCTGGACTGTCGCTCTTCGAAAGTTCGCCGGAGCAAAGACACCATTCCGGCCGGGGACTCCACCATCGACGGCATTTCCTGCGCTGTAAGTTGAGATCACTAATCAATTAATTTAATTTTTCTCCATGGGAATCAAACTCACTGGGTTATATATAGAAAAAAAAACTAGCTAAGGGGTGGGGACACCGTAGGGTTTATCTCTAGAAAATTTTCAAATCCATTAGAAACCGACAAACTTTCAAATCAAACGAACATAATTCTACTGACCCTCCATGGAAGAACATTAGGCTGAAACTGTGAAACATTTTCCCTTTCCTCACACTTTTTTCTTTTCATTTGAATTAATCTCCAATTCTTTTCTCCTTTGTTTTATGATTCAATTCTCAACTGAATCAGCCCCCGGGTTATAGTATGATGATAAAAGATGGGACATGCTCCTTAGGTAATAATGATTCAAATCTTACCTAGGGTACAGTCTAAAGAGTTTGAAAAAACTTATATTAATTGGATCGTTAGACTTGAATATTTGGATTATTAACAAAAAAAAAAAATCTCTATTGAATCGGTTCAATTGATAAAGTCTAATAAATAGAATTCTTTTTTAGCTTTCTGTCAAAGTGGAAAAGGAGGGCCAACTCTAGTTGATGTGAGTGTGACCTCGGGAAGATTAGGGTAAAAGATAAGGGTAGAGAGGTTGGACCACAAGCTAGGGCTTAATAAAAAGCGAATTAAAAAGGTAGAAAAATCAATATTTAGGAATATTGATAATTAAATATTAATTTTTGATGGGATACAATGACATTGGCATGTGGCTGTTGGATGATTAGAGAGGAGGGCAAATTGTGTTTGCTAGCTTAATATATTTGCCTCAGTGTCCTATCATCTTTCTGCCAATTTATATCTTGTGAGAAAGAATAATGGGGGATGCATAGCTTTTGTCTCAAGATATCTTTGATGTTTTCTTGTGATAACTTTTTATTGGTAGTATGATATAATTTCCTATTGATCATAGCACTTTGAGATGGTTTATAGTTTGGAATGAGAAATAATCTCCTTGGCAATTCTTCGCCTAGCCTATGAAAATTGAATACACAAGTATAGTATTGGACTAATTTGAACAACTAACAAACTTCAACATCTATTATAGTTTAGACTGTGACAACAAAACAAAAAAGTACATTAAGTTGGATGGCATGTCTTGTTGGTTGTGGAGCACATAGGGCCTAACTAAAGTTATTAATTAATTGGACGAACAAGTTTATTAAATGCCAAGAAGTGATCTCGTACTTATAGCTTGCCCAAACGTATAACACATACAAAAAATATATATTATTACAACAAAATTAGCAATATCAAAGCTAGCTCACTCAAGTTGCATATTGTGGAGTGATTAGGAATGAGCATCTAGATATCACTAAATCAATCTATTGACACAATACTTTACTTTAGATTTGCAAAATAGTTGAAGTTGTCAATTCCTAGTCAATGTTAATTTAAAGCGTGTAGAAGTTGCTTAAAGATTGCTTAGAGAACTTCACCTTTTAATTTTGTCTTGTATTTCCCTTTTGTTTTTCGTAATCATTGATATGAATTGTGTAAAAGATTGCCAATATAGATAGATATCTATAATCCAAAATTAATAATTTTGCCACTAAAACTATTTTCTTTGGGGAAAAAATAGTTAAGTGGAAAGTAGAACATAATGAATTTGCTAACATAAAAATAAATAAATAAATAATTATGGACCCGCCACATTAATGGTCTCTCATAACTATCTCATCTTTTTTGGAGGAAGATAAATCAGGAATCCAAATTGAAAAGTGCATGAATGAAAGTCCGCAATGGTGATGAAATCTTTTATCGAGTTTTGCCCTCTCGATCATTACAATGATTATCTCATATATTTATCAATTGAGTCAAATCCGAAGGCGTGAACTTACTAACATGGTTCTTGTAAAGGGAGCACATAGCACATGTCCTAGAACCCCACCCTAGCTACGACCTCTTAGTTAATTAAATGAAGCTTCCAAGCAAGCTTTTTTTAAAAAAATAATAATAATTCATTTGATCATCACCATGAAAAGGGACTTTAAAATCAAAGGGTTTCATTTCATTTGATATTTGATCATCACATGAAAAAAGGACCCTTAAAATGTTGTGGCCCAAAAGCCATGTGAATGTGTGTGCCTTTACCTTCCTTCCATATCTAATGTTTTCTTGCTTTTCAAGGCCTTGTAATTCACGATGACAAAAGCAAAAAGCTCAGTCTGTCTCAAAATCAACATGAAAAAAATAAATCATGAAGGCTAATCTAACTAGCAAAATCTTACAATTCATGCATCTATGAGTTTTGGTTGATTGGCCAACCAATGATTTGCTTCTCTTTATCTAAAGCAAATATTGTATTATTTCAAATATGGATTTCCTTTTATAAAATATCAATCTCATTTTGTTGAAATTAAACTTTATGCGGCATTTATAAGAAGGCCATGTTTAGTTATGGTAAAATGGACAATATTAGACACAATGTGATCTAACTACACGATGTAAATTAAATTATTTATAAAGCATATTATTTTTATCCATATAATTATTTTTTAAAAAAATAATCTAACCGTTTATGAAAAAGTAAAAGATGAAAATCTAAATAAAAAATAATATCATTTATATTTACTATTTTTTCTATCTTTAAGAGAATATACCAATAACTTGGGAATTAGTCCTCCTTTTTAAATATTTCATAATATTTCTTAGAAAACAAAATCAAGTATCTTCTATTTAATAATAATAATATATAATGTGTCATTGACAGGTATATTTTATATTTCTAAATTTAAATACCTTTTTGTTGGAAAATTCAAAACAGTAACCGAACAAATTATTTGGTTTTCTTCTATTTATTAGAAGAGTAAGGCCTCAAAAGCCCCAAAAGAAATTGGACGCCAAATCTATCCTTAATTGGGCCACAAAACCACCCAATTTTGGCCCATGAGAGAACTGCGGGCCTCCATTTCAGCCCAGGAGTTGTCATCAAACTTGTTCATTTATTTTATTTATTATGAAAAACAAACAGATAATTTGAGATATTATCCTTTTATTTTTTATTTTGAAGCCATCCATACTATCCTTTCCTCTCATTATTCTATGAAATTTTGATTTCTTCACAAAATTCCAATCAAATTTTGAGTTGTTGAAATTCTATTTGTTCTTGCTTTTGTAATATAAATTGGCAATAAACTTTCCTTTGCCATGTAGATTGTAGGCATTCATTCAAGACATCCTTTTGTCATCCCTTTCAGTCCAATTCACACTAAAAAGAGGTCCTCCACAAATTCCATAATTATAATGCCAATTGGGGTTAATGATGGCATCTACTCAATTATGTCATGCATTATGACAATGGCATGTGATTAGCTTTACACTAATGCCAATGGTTTACACTGATCATTCATCTGAACAGAGATGTCATCGAACACTTTGGATCACAAGCCTAATTGTATCAGTCAATTCAATCGTGTAAGAGACAAGGTTTGAGAGGAAGCACCTGAAATTGGTCTTCATAGATTTATACAGATACCAAATAGAGAATGAAATTTGTTTTTCACTTCTTTCTATCAGTGCTCATTGAGCTCCTAGTGACAAGGTTTTTCTTATGCCACATCCAAGAATCTGCAGGGGAGCTTAGCAGTGGTGGAACATTCACTGCACTGCGGCGCAAGCCGAAAGGCCACCCTTGGCCTTGGCACCTTCCCAACTGCTTCTGTACCGACTCTTCGCCATTGAATTCCATCCCCGATGAGCCACTCTCATGGTATTTAGGTTCAGACTCCCCCTCCGTCGGTCGGTTTCGAACATCTTCGCGGTCTAATTCGCGGTAAACACTCTCGTCACCGGAGCCGAAAGGAGAGAGCGTCCGGAGGCAGCAGCCGCAGCACTTGGCACGAGCAAACTGAGAAAAGAGTGGCATTCTCGCTTATGAGTAGTAGGAGTAACAACTGAAGGTGCCTCTTTATAATTGATAAAAAGGCAATTTGACAGTGGAATCAATCATTTTGCAGAATTAACCCAAAGATCACTGTGCTGTTCTCTGTTCTTTGTTCTTGATCAAGATTAGACATCATGATTACAGATTTGATCATGAAGGCCGCTGAAAGGACCAGTCACACACAACAGAACAGCTCATCCATCACTTCACTGGATGTGCATGTTCCACCAGAGTTTCGAACGCCTCTGAGGATCAAAAGAGAAGGAAGAAAGCTAAAGGCTTTTCTCCTCCTCTTCCATCTGATTGATGTTGAACTCGCATCGAGCATTCAACTGTCCAAGGGACCACGCGTCCATGCCCACCATTAAAGCTTTAGGGAGCTCACTGCTACAGCTGTTGTAGAATTTAATTGCGAATGCGAACAGCTCAGTGTGTTCGTGATTCCAAAAACACTTTGTCATTCTCAAACCTCCTAACGAACTTCTTTTTTGCAGAATAATATTTTCTTCTTCATTGTGTTCGTGAAGCTCTCGCATATTTCTTCTTCATTGGCAGTCATTTTCGGTTGTCTCCCTGCGAAGACAAATGGTGGCGCCATGCCTCTTCTCGGCCAAAAGGTATGTGTGTGATAGATGCACCCCAACTCCATTAGGCCGGGCAGCTTGTTTCCATGTGAGAATGGTGGTGGTGTCTGTCTTCTTCCTCGCAGGACCACCATCCTCTGCTCCTATCATTGCACTCATCGCGTCCCTGTGGAGCAAAACAAAAGTAGGTTGGCACGTCTCCATGCTGCGGGGGTCCCCTTCTTCTCTGTATCTCACTGACTGCCATGGATTCTCCTCTGTTTTTCTTCTTCTTTTTTTTTTCTTCACATTCTGTTGCTTGCACAAGCGTGTTCAAGGGCAGATGAAAGGTTCGTGCATGGAGGTGTCGTCCCAGTTCTCTGAGTCAAATCATGAGGAAGACTTTGGTGATGGTCACTGCATCGCCTCTTTTTGTAGGACTTGTGATCGACTCATTTTTAGTCCGTAAGAATTAATAATTAATATATAAAATATTATCATAAAAAAATTAAAAATTTTGAGAATTAAATTCTAATCAATAATCAAATTTTTATCATTGTGGCAAAAGTGACTAGTCTAGCTAACCCGAACAGTGACTAGTGTATGAGAGAGGGCAGAAACCTGACTACTAGGCAGGATTTGAAACTCAGACCTCATTGTGGCAACACCTCATGCACTAGCCATCAATCCATTCCGTGGGGATTAAACTGTATTGGGTAAACCTTTTATTGTGACTAGTTCTACCGCAGAGCGACCCCATACTTCAAAAATCGTCGAAGGGGTTTTTTGAAGAGGCACAGTACCATACTATTGCTAAGAGGGCTCGAACACAACACCGCAAGCAACATTACAACTTGTAATATGTTGCTAAGAGGATTCGAACTCGGCATCTCAGGCAACAGATGTCTCTGTGCTTACCACTTGGAATAAGACGCATTAACGTCAGATTCCTATCATCTTCTATATACGAGTTATTATTCGAATTAACTAGATTAGTAAATTATTTTCTTCGTATGAATTCTAAAACGGATCGACAGAAATATTAGGATGAATATTTTACCGTTTTATCATCATGTGATCGACTCATTTCCGTAACATCAGTCATTGCCTTAATTGGAAGTTTCATTGAGCACAGGCTCACTGAAAATTGTAAAATTCTAAAAAAATACAACTAACTTTTAGATTTGTTAAACAACATATTCATTTTTCATTTTACTCTTTTTCATTAATTATTATAATATTATATTTCAAAAAATAATATAATTATAGTATTACATTTTAAAAATTAATACCATTTTAAAATCAGTACATGTTAATT
>JBBUKS010492920.1:0-15135 GCA_038050645.1 Hedychium gardnerianum
TAGTTTTCTTATAATATTTGTTCTTATCCAACCTATGATGTGAGAACTCTTGCCTATTTAGCACTACACCCGAGTTCCCTGATATTTTCATATCAACTGAAAAAACTTGTGAAATGTTCTGATATGGCATCCTTTTATTTCACAAGCTCCATAGAGATGGATTAAATCCTTATCCGTTGTACTGGTCACAGTTTGAGTGAAAAGGAGCTTTATGCGGGTTTGGGTAAATGTAAGATAGGCCAGGGCCTAATCAAAAGTAATCAATAGTTGGGATGCTTATTATTGACCGACCAAGCATGTGGAAAAAGTATAGATTAGCCCTAGAAAAACAATAGAGTCACAAAATAATCAATGGCTTAAACAGCACCTTTAGCATCTAGGTTAAAAGAATTAACTAATTAGTGTCAAGAAATAATTAAGAATTGATAAATACTAAGAATTGATAACAGTAGAAAAGCGTTGCCACCTGCTGCATGCAGCCTGGTGCAGACTCTGTGCAGCCTGATCTGTGCATACATCTACCAGGGTAAGGTCAGAAACAACTGTGTTGCCATTAGTATCATGCTTAATAGAATATTGTTTCCCCTCCAGGCTGCTTGAACAACTTGGTGATAATAAATCATGAATTGTCTCATTATAAATCTCCAACATTGATGCCTTCAATAATACATGAGGAAAATAACTAAGCAAATGCCAAAGTAAAAGCAAGTTATGGTGGATGCCTTCAATAATACACGAGGAAAACAATTAAGCAAATGCCATAAGTAAAAGCAAGTTATAGTGTGCATATAATGTACCTTTATTTTGTACTCCCAACCCTTACATTGAAGTGATTGGCTAGCTTCAAAAATCTGCTCCAAAGAACGAGGTATAAGACCTTTCTGTTCTGGTATATCTGGATTTCCCATCATAGTGTATGTTTTTCCAGAACCAGTTTGTCCATAAGCAAAAATGCAAACCTGCAGTTCAAAGAAGTCAACTTTCTTAACATTGAACAGTCAATTGAAGTATAGCCATATGATTAAACTTTATTCGCTTCCCGCATAACTGGCAACTAAAATTGCAGTTTTTTTCCCATTCGGCCAATAACAATGAAAAGGAAATGTTGATAATATGCTAAAAAAACAAAGTGGAAGAAACTAAAATATGAGTATTAATATAGTTAAGAAGCATATAAGGCAGTATAGACAAAAAAAAAAGAACATTTGATCTGAAGTGTTACAACAAACCAAGAGCCTTTTCCAATTAGACATCTCAAAAATAAACAAAGAATAAACAGCTAAAATACCTTGTACCCATCAAATGCACTCTGCACTAGCTGAGAGATTTCAATAAACACATCTTCTTGTGAAGCTTCATGGCTGAATACTTTATCAAAAGTGAACGAATGTTTTTGGGCTGCCATACAGTCAGTGTTTAATGTTACTGAAGGATATAAAACATAGTATAGAAAATACGATCAAACTTGTAAAATAATTGCATCATCATACCACCATGTGTTAAATCAATGCCCCGGCCAAAAGATTCCACAGAGGTGGGATATGAAATCACTGCTCCATTTGTCCCACTAGAATCATTATTAGCCATAATAGGGCGAACCCTGCAGAAGACTCTAATGTTTCCCTTAAGTTCCTGCAGAAGCTCATAATTTTAGTGTCAAAGATGCTTTAAAATGTTAAACGACAGCGTTAACCAACCAATATGGTATTATGCTGCTTTTTCAGCAATTTCTCTCCTTCCACAAGATGATTTTTTAACTCCTCTATAATTATCTTTTGCTCTTCAAATTTGGATGCCATTGTAGTGACTGTCAAATCGGCTTGCTACAAAATTAATAAGGATGTCAAACTTGAATACATGGCCATTATATAAAGTGGGAACAAAGAAGTCTACTGATACACAGATGTAATGATGTAATAGAATTCTTTCAAATTCAAATGCATTAAATAACAATATTAAATGGTTGAAAGAGCAGTCACTACCAACCCTAAGTTCATCCATTTTAGCAGTAAGCTGATGTTGCAATGACAAAATTTCTTTTCTTTGGCAAGCACAGGTTTCCTATGTCATAAAGAGGAAAAAAAATTCAGTGCAATCAACGACATTATGAAAAGATGATAGAGCAAACAAACCTCAAGATCAACTGTCTTCATAGTTATCATATCCAGGTTTTTAGTAATTTCTTCATATTTGGCAATGACGAGTGTCAAGCTCTGCACTTCTGCTTGTGCTTTATTGCAATCATCCTTGACTTGTTGCAATTCACTTCTAAGACAACTTAATTCTTTATTTGATTGTTCCTTATGCTTTTTCTTTTTTGTGTTCAATACTTCCTTTGGTTTAATTTCTTCTTGCTGAGAATACCAGCACAGTAAACAAATTAGGACCAAGCTGTGATATATACTAGAAGGAAATAGTAATGCCACGGAAAGTCTTTTTGAGTAATTGCAACATGACAAAAATAGAAAAAAAAAAAAAAACACAATGTTCTATTCAAGAGATGAACTGGCAATGCATTAACCAAAGAAAAAAATTCAATAGTCAAAGACAATCTAAACAATAGCAATTTCACATTCTTTCTTAGACCAAAGTCAAGTATCCAGCTGCTCAGCCACCAGGTTATCAAATGTTAGATTAGGTTTCTTCCTTCCTTGTTTTTTCCTTTTTCTTTGTCCCTAGCCGACCCCACCTAGTGGGATAAAGCTTGGTTGTTGTCGTTTCTTCCTTGTCCCTCCCTTGTCTTCTTTTATTTTTCTAGGATAAAAGATCAACTTTTGAATCAACACCAAACCAAATTCAACTTAAACACATTGTTACTAGGTGGGAGATTTTGCAACTTAAATTGATGAATGAATTTATACACAGTTATTGTGCAGTCTACTTGATAAGTTCACTGCAGCACAAACCATATTATGCAGTAATTTTGCAGGCATTGATTTGTAGTATTAAAGATGATTTTTGAATAATAATATTCTGACATTCTTTTACATAATTGTAACAACTATTTTTGGCAATTCATGGATTAATAGGGGTAGTGAAGTCATACTTAGAGATGACAATTATGAATATTGTTAGTGTTTCACCATGATAAAAAAAAATTATGACCACAGATTCAATGGGAAAGCACACCAGCAGATATATTGCATGATCAATTTAGCAACATGTCAAATTTCATGGCGTCAATGTGGGGATGGAACTACAATGAACCCTAGATGGATAAAGTTTAATATCCAATCTCATGTTACAGTATAGGTTGGTTATTAGTCTGAAGCACCAGAGTAAAATTATCACGGTTGTTTGCACTCTTTAAAGAATTGAACATTTGTTTTAATTAGGTTGCAGTTGAGGAAATACTTGGCCAAGTGATAGGGTGAATGGGGAAAACCTGACCTGACTCAAAATGATTTGGATTTTAAAGAGAAAAACTCAGGCCAAAGGACAAAACCAAAATTTTGTTTGGAAAAATCCAAACCAAAGTTCTCAGGTTGGTTTGGTCCCGGTTTTTGAGTTTTCTTGTGTTTTCATTTTTTTTTTTTGAGTTTTTCATATAAAATAATATATAATATGATGCATGAATATATAATATAGGATATATGTATGCATAGTATCTATGATGTCAGCAAACCAAATTTAACATGCATCATTGCCCTAAAACGGTTCACATGTAGAGATTAGAACATTTGAATCCCGTTCACAAGCCAACATGTGAAGGCAAAGTGTTGACGATAGAAATGCACATATTGGTTTATTTCCTAATAGTTTGAGCTTTTGAAATAAGCAACCTATTGATTAAATTTAATATAACTAACATGAAGATGAGTAATTTGTTATACTAGTCACTAAGAAGGATGTTTGAAATCCTAGTGAAGTACTAAGGCACCTTATCCTTGACCCACTGTATCTCTTGGGTAAATGTTTCACTAAGAAGAAAATACGTACACTTTCAAAAGTGATTTGTGCATCTCTTTCATTTTCTAGGAATTTCCTATTTTCTGCCTTTGGCTCGTTGTTCATGGCCTCCAGTTCATCAATCTTTTCCCTCAACTGAGTCACTGTAGACAAAATCTGAAGATATATTAGCTGACAAGCATAATTCAATACATTCTCAGCTGAGAAGCAAATGTTTTGTTGGATCTCTATGAGAAACATATGCAACATTCTCCATGAGCAGGTACCAATATTATTGGTTTTTCAGTTACAGCTACATATTAATTATTCGCAAAGTCTGAACAAAAGAGATGTAAGGTACCAATATCATTGTGTCTCTTCTCCTCATCCTCCATGAAATTTCGTTGTTTTTTCTGGTCCTCTAAATATCCATCTTCACGAGCCATGTGCCATTTAATGCAAATCTTGAGCTTGTCAACGTACTCCATCATCTGCTCGCACCTCCCCTGCAAATTAACGAAACATACCCACAGAGAATAAAATCACAAAATCCTCGGCAGAAGACAGAAAATTAAGCCCACGAGACTCAAGTCACCTTAAAATCACTATTGTTCTTCCCTTTCATCTCCTCTCCCAGGAGCTTTTCCACATCCTCCCGAGACAAAAATTCAATCCCGGAATGGTGAAGGGGAACGACGGGATCTGGAACAGAGTTGACAGAAGAAAACACCTTCCGCGCCCTGGTTTCATCCGGTGGAGTTGCCTCCTTGCCGACCAACCGCCGTCTCTTGTCAAGGGGCGCAGGCGCACCATCGCGATTCTCCTTGCTCTGCGAGAACCAAGAGTGGATCAGACGGAAACCCTGCAGGAGAATAAGGCGGCGAAGAACTTACGTGAGAGGAGATCCTCGGCGAGGGACGCTTGCCGGAGTTCCCGGAAGAAGCCATCGATCGCTGCGAGGAAGTGGAGGAGGAAGGAGTATCCGTTAGGGATTTGAAATGATAAGGCTATTACCAGTAGATTACAGTCGGTTCGATTAAAAGATCAAGACAATCATGGAAATTTTTGAATCGAGGATATTTTGGGAAGGAAGTAACTTCAGCTTTCAAAATAAACCGTGGACAAAATTAAAAGGTCAGCATTAATCATTATAATTGTAAAAAGAACATAACGGTTATTATAATAATTTTAATTAAATTAATAAAGAATTAAAATATATATATATATATATAGTTACATATTATAACAACTAGAGAGTAAAAATATTATAGATTTTGACTAGAGTTTTTTCATCCTTTTAATTTATTTATTTTTAATATAAATTGGACTTGTAGAAACAAATATAATCTAGATTTTTAAATTTTTTATGGATTATTATTAGGATTGAGAATCAATTGAATAGTCATAAACAATTTGATATCACTTGACTAATATATTTATTAGGTAATATAAAATATGTAAAATAAATAAATTCAAATTTTAGTAAGAAGCTTCGTGTATCAGTATTTATAAACTAAATTTGTGAATTAATAAATTTATTTATATAAATTTTAATTATGTATAATATTATGTTTTTAACTTTTTATTTAAAGTATATTAAACTATAATAATTTATAATTTTTATATTTTTAAATTATTTATAATATATTAAAAATAATAATATAATTCATTTCATTAGATCAATACTTTAAATATATTATAAAGATAACATTTTTTGTAATTGAGCTAGATAAAAGACATAAGCTGAAAAAGCTTTTGATAAATAAATTTAAGCAAGGTCAATTAGCAAATTAAAAAAAAACACTCAATTCATTTATACTAATAGCTAATACAAAGTATATCTCTTTTAAAATTACGAAATAGCATATTTATTATCAAATTTAAAATCAAACTCTTATGACTTTAAAGTAAAAGAATCACATTTTGAACTATAATCATTAAGTTACTATTTGAAGAGAGATAAAATTCGGCAAATGGTTATCATAAAATTAAAATTTTGGTGGGAAATATTCAAATGGTATTTTACAAGGGCATGCACATATATGTAATTTTTCTAAATTTTTAAGAATGTATATGGTATAATATAGATACCTATGGAGAGATTAAATTTAAATACAAAAAGTAACAATAAAAAGATAATCTCATCAATCTTTGTGAAAACTACTTGATTGACAAGACTTTCGTTTGTTTGATTTGAATCTAATAACTATTATTAGCAAACTAAAGTCTGTCGTTTATACAATTCAAAATGACTCCAAAAAATACATTGCCTGACGCAAAACAAAACAACAGCTTTTCAAAACAATAGTTTCTAATCAGAGGGATGGAGTACAAATAGGGTATATACAAATACAATGCTTTTACTTTCATAAAAATTAGCAAAGTTGTTACCTTTGCTGAGCCACATTCAGAGATCCTCTTCATCAGAACTGGAACTATCAACCTGTCGATCTCTTATTGCAGGAAACAATAGTTGTCGGGGACCAGGACTAGGAGTTGCTGTTGAAGTGTCTCTATTTTTGTTAGCTGGCTTTGAGACTTTCTTTGATGATTTCTTTACTTCTGTGCATATCTTGTCCAACATGACAAGGAAATCTCTCACGATGATGAATAACCGCAATCCTTCATCTTTCGCTGCACTTCCATGAAAATAATCAGTAGTTCTCTGCACCAAGGATCTTATTCTCTTTTGTTCTTCCAACAAGAAAGTTATGGCAGAATCAGCATGTTCTACAAAGCACTCGAGGGAATGATGAAATCCACTATCCTCTTCCAAGCTTCTCATATCTTTGTTTAGAAACTCCTTAATCTCCACTAACTTGCGACCAAAACTGGCCACTGAATTCGTTGTAGCATCAATATCAAATCCTGCTGCTTTCTTGACATTATTAAGCTCGCTGCTTAGACCAGATACAGCCTCAAGGCCAATTGCATGGAGACGTTCTTCATAATCCGCTTTAGAGTCTTCAAAGGAATCATTAGAATTAAAGTTACAATTATTGAGGATGGACATGTATCCACTTTCTCTTGCTAGACGTGCAGCACGTCTACCTTCTGAACGGATAGTCTCTTTAACAACGAAGTGCAACAGAGTGGTTTTCCTATCTGTACCCTTAACATCTGCCAACTTCAACAGAGTGTCAAGCTTGAATGCCTCAGCACCTCCATGGAAGGTGCCATCATTCATGCGGTTTCCAGTTTTAAGAACAGCTTCCAATATCTTCAAGAAGAGACGATTGCTTCTGAGTTCAGTGCAAGCTACCTAACACAAAAAGAATATTCATGGTTATGACTTTTTAAGTGTTCCACAACTGTGACATTCACTATACTGTACTAGCAACAAGATATTCAAAAAAAAAATTCAGGAGAAAAAAGATATTCAACTAGAGACCAGATCAACGAGAAGTGTGGATCTATAACAATAAAGGAAACTCTTAAGTTGACAGCAATCACAGTTATAATAACAAGGATCTATAACTCATCCAATAAGCAAACAAATTAACAAGAAAGAAATTAATGAGTCTAGTCTAGCTCATGATGCAATTTTTTTTCTAGTTAAAGACCAACTAGGCACGGAAGTTGGACTTCCATCTGAATGTTCAGGTTTGACATGGAACAAAGACAACCAAAAGTAAAAAATTCAAGTTGCTTATTTGTATAAGAAAACTACAATCTGAACATGAAAGAAATATCATACTGTGGAGAATATTATGAATTCCAACATTGGCAGTGACAAAAGCAGAACATCACTAACATGTATGATTTGTGTTAGAGATGAATTCCAATATCTGCATATAAATCATTCAAACTATTGGACTATATTGCCACAGTTCATCAAACATGACATTCTGCACATCCTCACATTTTTGAATGAAAAACAAGGTTCATAAGTATAAACAGCCTTTGGCACCTGGGGGTGGGTTTCTGGATCTTTAACCCAAACCACTTCTAGGTATAAAGGTGGGACTGGAGTGTCACGCTGCCATGTAGTAATCCAAAACTTTGTGAATACAAACATAAACACATGGGCTCAAAGATAACACAGCCTGAATGTAAATGCATGATCCAAACAGAAAAGAAATTGACAAATGTAAATCCATGGATTCAAGGATAACATGATTGCCTGAATGTAAATGCATGACCCAATCTGTGAAAACAAATTAACAATATAGAGAGAGAGAGAGAGAGATAGAAGACGCCAAAAAACAAGGAGAAAGGTAATATGATAATGCTATCTAGCTTAATATCTAGAATTCCAAGACTTGCCTCTAAAATTGCAAAAGATTCCTTTATGATTGAGACATCCTCATGTACAAGAGACATGAATAGCAAGACATCCATCCTTTTATAGGCAAAAGGAATATCAATCAATTCCTTGAGGAATTGTTCTGCAGGACCTAGAAGTGACAAATCACCAGTATACAGCCGAAGTTTCAGCTCTTCATCAGTGGTAGGTTGCATTCTCAGCAATGCTTGAAGAAGAGAAGTAGGAAGCTCATTTCCTGGTAGTAAAAAGACCAACAGAAAAAGCCAAGATATTAAAAGTAATTCATAATGGAGAAGTATCGTGTAACACGTAAACTTGAGTGTGCCAATAGTAGTTGTTGACGAACTTTTAATGATTGAAAGTTTATATAGAAATGACATTAACCATATGAATAATTAGAAATAAAAAATGACACCAAAAATTTTTATTTATGGACAGAAAGGGAACTAAATTGGGAAAATATGCAGAAACAGCTCGACTCACTAATTTGTATGGTAGAGTAAAACCAAAGTACTATTAAAAAAAAAGTTAGTTTTGTGGCAATAGATAGAAGCTAACATGATTTACTTTATTAGAAGCACCTCATTTGAAATATTGCTCTCTTCAATCTCTACATTTACCAAACACAAAATTCAAACTTACCTTCCATGAGTGCTTCACTGACTTCGTGTTTTTTTATGTTCAGAGCCTTTAATGATATTGCTAAATTCTGAGACTTCTTTGGCTCAAGAAGCTGGATAAACTGAGGTGAGGGAACACCGCTAGTTGATTCCTTCTTTCCAACAACCTTTCCACCAGCAGCGTTATTGTAGCCAAATAATGATTCAATCATCTCCTCATCGAACCTGTGAATTTAGTTAAATCATTATCAAACCCCAATTTTACAAGATTAAAGTGGAGAAACTGAATATTAAACTTACTGGAAAGAACCTGATCTTATATGAGACCAAACATTGGACTGAGAGTTTGCAAGAACTTTATCCCAAAAGAAAGGCTTCAGCTTTGTTTTAGGGCCACTATTGTCACTATCCGCATTGAGACTTATGAAATGATTCAGCTCAAAATTTGGAGGCTGCTTAGTTCTAGAATTTCCTTGAACTTGGCGAGGAGGAAAAGCAGCATTTGGTGATGGTGGAGGTGGTTGAACAGCAGCATTTCTTTCCGGTGGTGATGGTATCTGAGCACCAGATTTTTGGTTTGGAAATGGTAGTGGTGGAGCAGAGGGTGGAGGTGCAGCCTTAGTAATGGGAGGTATAGCTAGGGGAGGGGGAGGAGGAGGAGGAGGAGCTGAAGGTGGAGGAACAGCAGCAGTTGGATGGTGAGGGGCACTAAGAGGAATGGTTGATCTACCAGGAGGAAGAGGAAGTGTTTTAGGTTCAGAACTATTTTTAAGCCCCAAAGATTGAGTGCTTGACACTATATCAGATGGAGAAGTGCCGTTGGGATTGAAATCTTCACACAGAACATGGCCATTTTGGCTAAGTCCACCATCAGATGGCAAGACTCCAAGATTATCTGTATGATTACTCGAACCAACTGGATCAAATGACTTATTCGATAATCCTGAAATAACAAATCTTATAAATTTCATACTTAGAAATGCATCTCAATTAACAGGGTTGTCAACTATGTTTATAAGAATCTGACCCAAAAAAAAAATACTATGTTTATAAGAAAGTGGAATGATTTCATACCAGAGACATTACTTAGATGCAAGAGGGGTCTTTCATCTTTCCCATTTACTAAGTATTGATGCTGTCTGCAAAATTTCCGGTAACAACAGAATATACACAGGAGAAGAAGAGATGTCCCAGCCGATGATAGAACTACTGCAACGATAACTAGTTTTGTTCTATCTTGTTGATCCTCATGTGAGGATGAAGGGCTCGCAGGAGCAATTTTGGGTGGTTTTGGTGAAGAAATTGACAAAACTATTGAGTAATGATGGAGAGATGCAGAGCTTGTAGGTGCTAGATCTGGTGATTGGGATATAGCAGGAGCAGATGCTTGTTGTTCATCTGTAAGTTTAGGTGATGCACTTAGAGAAGGCGTTGAACCTGCAGCTGGAGCAGTTGATGGACTAGCTAGAGCAGGAGATTTGCCTACATCTAGGGAGAAGTTGGGCACAGGCCTTGGAGATTGATTTGCTAAATGTCTTCCATGTACATGAAGCCAATTAGTTGCTAATTCTAAGCAATCAATGTGCATGCTATTAAGTCTATAATCATCTTTAGAAAGATCCAAGTCAAATCCTCTCCCGATGAGACATTGGTTTACTGCATGCTTAACTTTTGGGGGAAGAGTGGTCACAACTTCATAACCATACATTCTACCCTACACAAGGAAAACAAACATCTTGTGATCAAATCCAGACAGATATCCACATAGGATAATTTATGGAAAATAATTCAGTCATTGAAAAGCAGTCATAAAAAATGGTGGTTCAGCAGGAATCAGATAAAAACATTAGCTATTTAGCATGGACTTATATGAATAAAAAATAGGTTAAAACAAAGATAATCTTTTGTGTTAGAAGCCATGTAATTTGCATCACCACTCCAGTTGATTTGCCTAAACACAATAAGAAAATTCTGAAAACTAAAATTATAGTTTTCACAATTGCAATAGTCGTAGCATAGGAAATCATAATAATCAGAATGCTGTTTTCCTAAAACAATTTAAGGAAGATAAGCAGGGCCTCAAAGAGGAAAGAAAAGTCAAGCTTAGTTTGTTCAGAGGAAGAATTTGCCCAAGAATTTCTTTAGATCCTTTACATAAGCTACATGGTACCCTCTCAATAGTTTACATAAATAAATCTAGATTAATTTCTTCATATTATGTCAGGTCATCACCATGTCATCAAATTAACAGTGAACGGATGGAAATTAAATGAGTGATATGTTTGACACCAATTTACAAATGTTGTGAAAAGAAAATTAAAATATTGTGATAGATTTGTCAATTAAACCCCAAATGAAAATACATCCAATCATTGAGGAACTAGGAATTAACAAAAAGAAGATTATGATGTTGTATGATTTACAAGTGTATTTGGTAGGGTAGAATGGAAAGAATGAGAATGGTCCATTTGAATGTCTAGTGGAATGCTCCATGCTAAGGAATGACTCATTTCTAAAATAGCCATAAATAAAATGAATAAACTAGAAATGCCAATCAAGCCAATTGACTTGGTTGGACTGGTTTGTTAGTGACCTGGTTGGCCAATCAACCAAGTGAGCAGACCAAGTGGATTGACTGTGTCAAATGGGTTGAGGACAAGATGAATCTGCAGTGCCAGATGGGCCAAGGGTATTTGATCAAGTCAAGCAAACATATAGAACCAGACATCCTAATTATCATGATCAACCTCCCTGGATAGGTCAGGGGCGATTGAACAAATTGAGCCTATTAGGCCTAGTGAATCTAACGAGTTGTGCACGCCAAGTGGATGGCTAGAACCGAGCATGTTGAGTGGATCCACAAAGTTAGGTATATCGAACAGACAATAAAGATTAGATACAGACCAAGTCATATTGATTAAAAAAAATAGATGAAGTGATGGGGTGAAACATAAAATGAACTATTTGACTTGTTATTGTTAGTGCGATTTGATGTAGAATCTTGAGATCGCTAGAGGGGGAAGGGGTGAATAGCGCACCTGCAACAAATATTTCTTTCTCTTGCTAATGTCCTAGCAAGGACACACATCAGGATAAACAAAATCCACACATGCAAATAAAACATACCAAGATGGACACCAATATTTACTTGGTTCACAACCCCCAGATTGCTACATCCAAGGCCTATGCACCATGTTGTCAACTATCTTTCTCCTCTTCAATAAACGGCTAGAGATGGAGAAACCTCTTAGTACAATGATGAATGCTCAATACAATGCAGTTGTAGGATCGAATTGGACTGGCTAGAGGGGGATTTTAATAGCCCTGTAAATGAAAATTCGATTTCTCTTGCTCCTTACTAAGCAAGGATACACACGTTAGTTAAAAAAATAAAACATACAAAAGAAAAAAGAAAAAAAGACTCACATATTTATTTGGTTACAACCAGGGAGGTTGTTAATCCAAGACAGTAAAACGCACTAAGAATCTCCTTCGTTGAAGGCGGAGTAGCCTTTTACAAACTTTGAAAGCGCAGACTTGACTTTATAGAAGATTGGAAGTTGAAAACAAAGTGTGATACCGTAAACGAGAGGACACAACCTCTATTTATAGCAAAATGGTCGAGGTAACCGTTTTGCTGATGTGGCAGTCACGGGAGCACCTCCATTGATTGGGGGTGCCTCCAATGGATGGAAACTGATCCATTGGTGATCTAACAGCGCTGGGGCGCCTTCAAGAGTTGGGGGCGCCTCGGTTGGTTTGACTTGGCTTCTAGATCTCATCCATTGTAACGAGTCTTCAGCGGACGGTTGAGGCGCCTCAAGCAACGAGGGCGCCTCTATTCTTCAGGCGGGTGAGGCGCCTCCGAGAGTCCAGGGCGCTTCCACGAAACTGGCGGGTGAGGCGCCTCCGAGCCTTGGGGGTGCCTCCATCGTCTGGGCGCTTGAGGTGCCTCCATCGTACCGAGGCGCCTCTTGCGCCTCTTCTTCCGAGGCGCCTCACGCGCCTCTTCTTCCGAGGCGCCTCACCGCCTCTTCTTCCGAGGCGCCTCACGCGCGTCTTCTTCCAAGGCGCCTCACGCGCCTCTTTTTCCAAGGCGCCTCCAAGATATAGAGGCACCTCGGGTCTTCTCCGATCGCCATGGGTGATTGTCCAGCCGACCAGAGTTGAGCTCACCTAAACCCAACTCAGACCTTCTCCTTGAGCAGGCTTCCTCCTCGATTTCTTGTCTCTTGGACCGCGCCCTTCTTACTTCGCGTCCTTCTCACTCCACCGGTGTACTCTTCCGCAGCATCTCGTCCCTCGAATGCACTGAGCCCGTCGACTCGCTTCCCGTGCCATCCTTCTCGTTCACTGCGTCTTCCGCTCGACTTCTTATGTTCCTAAGTTCCTGCACACTTAGACACAAGGATCAAAATACCACAGGACCTAACCTAACTCGGTTGATCACAGCAAAACTATCCCAGGGTACTTACAATATCATCTTTTTGACGAATTTTAATTTCTTATTTGGACAAATCAAATTATTTATTCTTGTTCATTTGAAAATGGAATTTTTAGTGTTTTCTTGAATTTAGTGTTGGTTGACAATGGTTCCTTGATTGATAAACTTTATAGATTGAACACCTTAACTCCTACAATTAACAATGTAATAATGTATAGTATAGGTACAAAACGTAAATTGACTTACGAGAATTCTTCTATGTTATGACATAAGTATTTAGGACACATATCCAAACAATGCCTAGAAATGTTAGTGTCACATGAAATTCTTGATTTCCTTGACATGTCAGACTTTGATGTCTGCATAGAGTGTGTTAAAGGAAAATGACTGACAAGAGGAATAAGGGTGCAAGCTGATGTAGTGACGTCTTGGAACTGATTCATATGGACATTTGTGGACTATTCCCTAAGGTATCTTGGAATGAACACACTTATTTCATTAGTTTCATAGACGACTACTCTCGATTTGATTATTTATACCTTATTCCTAAGAAGTCGCAATCATTGGACATGTTCAAGATTTTCAAAGCCAAAGTTGAAAATCAACTGGGTAAGAAAATTCAGGTTGTCATATCCAATCGTGGAGATGAATATTACAATCGGTGTGATAGATTAGGTGAACAACGTCCAGGACCTTTTGTGAATTACCTTTCTGAGTGTGAGATTGTTTCTCACTATATCATGTCTGGTACTCCCAGTCAGAATAGTGTAGTTGAGTAACTTAATCGTACCCTAAAAGATATGACAAGAAGTATGATGACTTTTACTTTTTTACTAGAGTATTTGTAGGATGAGACACTCAAGACTACAATTTATCTACTTAACAGAGTACCCAGTAAGACAATAACTAAAACATCATATGAGATATGGATGGGTAGGAAGCCTAACATTAGACATTTACATATTTGGGTTGTCCAGTTGAGGCTATGCCTTATAGGCCTAATGAAAAGAAACTAGACTCTAGAACAGTGAGCTGTCATTTTGTGGGATACCCTGAGAAATCAAGGGGGTATAAATTTTATGATATCTCTAATAGATTTTTCTTCAAAATGGGAAATACTAAATTCATTGAGGACAGTGGGATTGCTAAGGTTAGAGAATATCTTTTGAGGAAAACGTAAGTAATCCTCTTGTGGTCACTACTTGTGTAATCAGTATCAATATGATTACCATATCTTACATTATAGATATTGCACATCTAGTGGGAATAGTGAATCAAGATATTCTCATATTATCTCCAATGAATTTGGAGGAATCTACCACTCAAAGTGAGATATTGCCTCATATTAATGAGCAATTACCTCAACCACCTCCAGTACAAGTGCCTTTAAGGCTATCCACAAGGGAATGGAGATCCACAGTTACCCATGATTATGTTTATCTCCAAGAGTACGAGTTTAACATAGGGTTGGAAAATGATCCTATATTTTTCCAAGAAGTCAAACAATACTCTAACCCGGAAAGGTGGATTAATGCCATCAAAAAAGAGTTAAAGTCTATGGCAGACAATAGTATTTGGGAACTTATCGAACTGCTTGAAGGAAAGAAATTCGTTGGTTGTAAATGAATATTTAAAATCAAATGGGATTCAATGGTCAATGTCGAAAGGTATAAGACTCGCCTTGTTGCCAAGGGATTCACTCAAAATGAATACATTGATTATAAGGAGACTTTTTTGCCAGTGTCGAAAAAAAACTCCCTTAGGGTAATCATGACATTTATAGCTCATTTTGATTTGGAGCTACATCAAATGGATGTTAAAACTATATTCCTCAATGGTGATATTGTCACGCCCCGGGAGGGTATTTATCCGACGAAAATCGGACAGCACCTCCCCTGTACGGCGGACAATTTTCT